>WOGN01010077.1:0-10547 GCA_015342105.1 Leptinotarsa texana | reverse complement strand
AAATCATCGTTATGGGCCCCACCACCTTGCCTCTGACCCCACCGAGCCGGTCGATTGTGGGGGCCTCTTCCTCGATTGTTGGGAACCAAGGGTTGAGTCCACCGGGTGGTTAGCTCTGTGGACCCACGGCCGGCACCGTAGGGAGAATAGAGTTCTCCTTCCCGGGTGCGCCTGGGCTGCCGGTCCGGTTTTGCACCTGTTGCTCGGGTAAGTGGTGTCGCAACTCACCAAAGGGTGTTAGAGGCAATCCCTGCTTATTATTATCTCCTATATTATCCCCTATTATTATTATCATTATTATTATTATTATCATTTTCTTTTTTTCACTGTAGTGTGGCTGGTCAGGCCCTTCCCCGAAGCCCCGATACATTCGGGAGGGCAGGTAAGCATTATCAACCAATGACCAGTCCCCACACCGTGGGGTAAGTGATCATTGGGTCCGAGAATCATGTGCCCTGAGTAAGCACAGTGAGCCAAGAATGACAGCCTTCTGCATCTGTGCAGAAGTTGCTAGATTCCATCCAGAAAAAAGCCATTCGGCTGATTGGAGACACACATAGCACTTGCAAGTATATAGCCTGGACATCAAAGAAAGGTTAGAGATTTGTCTCTTTTCTACAGATACTTTGACGGGAGGACGGAAGGTGTTCAATTGACTTGGCAAATTTGATTCCACCAAGAGCGGTACGTATCAGAAATACGCTACTAACTGTGACTGCTCATCGGTTCGAAGTTCAACTCAGTATACCTCAAACTTCACTGTTCAAAAACTCTTCCATTTGGACAATGTCGTTCATGTGGAATAATCTTCCTGAGAATGTTTTACCAAATGAATTCAATCTCCACCGTTTCACATCCAACGTGAATCGCTAATTTCGCTTGTGTTTTGTCCTTGTGAAAATCCGAGAAGAGTATTACATTTGATCAACATATTGTAGTTCAAGTAAACATCATTTTGATGCATAACGCAAATAAAATACTTATCATCATGAATTACATTCCGCTGAATATAATTAACTTTGACAGTACTTTTGAGCTTATGGTATAATACCAAAAATTCCAATTTCAATATTCAATTTCCCGATTCCGGCATTGGGAATTGCCAAATAAATAGACTGTTTATCATTATCCGTTAGATCGCATTCAACTAGATGATTAATTTCCTGTGCTTCACCAGCCACTCGATGCGTTTCCAGATAGTGAAACTACATTTGCGTCACTACATATTTCATATGTTCCTCTACAAATTTCCAATGGAAATTATACTACTCGCATATTTATCAGCTCTAATTAATGACTGGAAATTAATAATGGTTTTCTTTGAACTGTGTTATTAAAAGTTTCTCTATAGCTTAAGCGTGCCGCAAGGGCAATCGTAGAGGAAGTTAAAAAGCAAAAAAATCTTCTAAATAACTATAGACCAGTCGCTTTGCTACCAGTAATATAAAAATCTTGAAGAAAGGTGTAAACCACCATATCCTTAGATATTTGGGAGGCTTAAACATTTTGAGCGATCATCAATATGGATTTCGAAAACAAAGATTAACAGGCGACCTCCTACCGTATGTTACCCATATTTAAATTTTCTGTCTCTTTTCAGCTCATTCCCATCTTCAAGAAGGCATGTACAACCAATATGAATAACTATCGTCCATTTTTGTTTGAAAGTGGGTGGTTTTCGGGTGATAACTGGACTTATTCCTCCGAGATCTGACTATTTATATGGTCGCTCGAGTGCTTTCACCTATCCCCCTTCACTTTTTCCGCTTCAATGGTTTTAAGCGGAAGATGACCGTTTGTCGGGAATTGGTCGTTTTCCCTTGATTAGAGATTTCCATATGTTTGCTAGCTTGACTTGACTATTCAAAGAAGCCGTATATTTTGTCCAACAATGAATTTTGGAATTAATGGAAAAAGTTAAGAAAATTGGAGCAATAAAAGAAGATAAATTAGAATCTTCTATTACCTTTTCAAATGCTGTTAGTAATATGGTGATAACTATGAAACATGTTGATGCTGAACATTATATATTCAACCCAGAATTACTGAGCAATCTGGTGGATAAACTACCTCTAATACAAAAATACTCTAGGGCAAAATACAAGCGTGAGCTAGAACTTGAACGTTTGTCTCTGGAAGATTTTGCTGACTAGTTTGAGGAAGAAATAAATTATCTAGCTACAATTAGCAATCCTTTTCAAAGAAATCAATTGAAACCTATCACTAGAAGAGAAAATGTCTTGGTGTCAAAGTGACAAAAAATGAAAACAGGGTAATTCTAGTGGGTGTGCTTTTTGTAAAAACGAAAATCATATATTCCAAGAATGCGGTGAATTTTAGGAAAAAGACAACCGTAGAAAAGAGAAAGATAGCATCTAACCTCAAACTTTGTTATTTATGTCTCCGAGTGGGTCATACGGTAAAAAGATATTATTTTAAGGACAGACTTGGTGAAAACGGATATAAAAGCCGTCACAATAAGCTTCTTCATGTTGAAAGAAATATTGAGGGATCCAGAACAGAAGTCAAACCTAGTAACCCGATAGACTTCTGTGCTAATTTGTTCGACAACAACGATTGAAAAACTGTATTGCTGAGAATTTACCTTGTTAAATTACGTAGACCTGTAGGTGAAGTAACAATATTCGCTCACTTTGATCAAGGTTCTACGTGTACAATGATTGAAGATGAGCTAGCTGAACAACTTAAGATACCAGGCCCGGTAGTTCCGCGTTGTTTTCAATGGACCAATAACATAAGCCATTATGAAGATGACTCTAGGTTGGACTCAGCTGAAATATCAGTAGCACGAAAATTCAGGTTTTTACAAAATAAATCAGGCGAGAACTGTAAAAAATCTTAGTCTTTCCAAAACATAAATGTGAACGAAGTGAAAAACAAATTTCCCTATTTAGACATTGAATTGTTGAAATCCATAAAATCAGCATCCCCTCAATTATTGATTGGTCAAGATAATTGTGGTCTCATCGTTCCTTGAAAGGTAATTCAGCCAAAATTGAATGGGCCAATCATGTCAAGTCTAAACTTGGCTGGACAATTAATGGCATCATAACCAATAACGCATCAGACAAAATATCTTATCCAAGTATTTGCTGTCGTTTTATTAATGATGAAGAACTCCATTTGTAAGTAAAAGACAATTATCGACTAGATTCATTTGGAGTTAAGCCATCATATCTCATCATTAAATCAGCAGAGGACAAAAAAGCCATTAAAATCATGGAAAAAACACTGAAAAGAACCAGACAGAAATACGAGATAGGACATCTCTGGAAAAATGAAGACATATCACTTCCTAATAGCCGTCCCAATGCATAGAATAAAAGATGGATAAAGACGAAAAATTGTCTTCTGAATACTGCAAGAAAATAGAAAAATATCTAACAAAGGGATGTGCTAGAAAACTAACTCCTGAACAAGTTGAATCACCTAAAACTTGGTATCTTGCTCATTCTGCAGTTTGGAATGTGAATAAACCAGGAAAACTTAGGCTTGTTTTTGATGCGGCGGCAAAATCTAAGGGGTCTTGCCTAGACAAATTTTTGCTTCAAGGTCCGGATTTTGTTCCTTCATTAATATCTGTATTATGGCGCTTCAGGCAAGGTAAAATAGCTTTTAGCGGAGATATTTCTGAGATGTTCCATCAGGTATCAATTAGACAAGAAGATCAATGCGCACATTTCTTGTGGCATGGAAAGGAATCAAGATCCTGATATATTCCAAATGAACGTGATGATTTTTGGAGCTGTTTCATCTCCTTCTGTGACACAATTTGTGAAAAATAGAAATGCTACTGAATTTGAGCAGCAGCTTCCAGGTATAATAAGATATATGAAGAAACAACATTGTGTTGATGATTACCTAGATTCTGTAGTACCGAAAAAGAATTGCAGATGTGGTTCATGTTGAAATGACAAAATGGATCACTAACTCCAAAGATGTTATAAAAAGCATTCCTGAAAGAATACGTTCTTCTACAGCTCATGGATTGAAAATAGATCCAGAGAATTTAGAAAGAATACTCGGACTTTTATGGCTACCCGAAAACGACAACTTTATATTTTCTCTGAACCTGAATAAAATACCATCTGAAACCATTTGTGGTGCAAAAATTCCAACAAAGAGAGAGGTTAATCGACTGTTAATGTCCATATTTGATTCTCTTAGCTTCCTCACTCCACTTATAATAAAAGGGAGAATTTTAATACAAGAAATATGGAAAATTGGCATTGACTGGAACAGTGAAGTACCTGACACTATTTTTGGCGTGGAAGAAGTGGCTGACGGAAATTCAAGTTTTATCGCATATTGTTCTACCAAGACACTATTTTCCGAATTCAAGTTGTGTAAAGGAAGTTGATCTGCATATTTTCTGCGATGCTAGCCATAAAGCTTATACCTCAGTAGCTTATTTGAGATATGAAGAAGGAGAAATCATATTCACTTCAAAATACAAAGTAGCCCTATTAAATCAGCAAACCGTTCCCGAATTAGAATTACAAAGAGCAGTTCTGGGCTGTCGGCTAGAAAAAACGATTCGTAATGAGCTTGAGTACAAAATAAGAAACGTTCATTACTGGACAGATTCTACCGTTGTCTTGAAAGAAATAAGATCAGAGTCTATGCGATTTCCAATTTTTGTGGCTGGGTTACATCCGATTTGAATGTTGCTGATCAAGCCACAAAGAAATTACCAACATTGACTTCAGAATAGAGAGTACATGGTTGAATGGTCCAGTTTTTTAAAATATCCTGAAGAATCCTGGCAAAAAAAAAGAGAAGGCATATTAAGTAAAGAATGTGAAAGTATACTTGCAATTTTTGAACAAAAAAGTTTTGAGTACCTGATATAAACAGGTTTTCAAAGTGAATCCGACTTATCAGATCTACTGCTTAGGTGCTTCATTTCAAAAAATTTTCTAGAATTCCCAAAAGTGAGCGGCCAAACGAAGTAAAACTGGATGTTGACATGATTGAGGAAGCTTCTCAAACGTGGTTACAAAAGAGCCAGTATAAATCTTACGAAGAAATAGGTCTATTGAAGCAAAATGTGGTACTCCCGAAGTCTAGCAGACTTTACAAATTGTCAGCATTTCTTGATGAAAATTGTATAATCTGGTTAGGAAGATTTCCTGAAAATAGTTTATAAGATCTTGGATATGATGTTCGATATCCAATAATATTCAATCCCAAAAACAAATATACCCAATTGTTAATTGGACATTATCACCAGCAAGGTAGACATACTGGCATAGAAACGGTAATAAATAATCTGAGACTAAAATATTGGATCATCCATATGCGACAGTCAGTAAAAAAATGTTTCAATACTTGCAATATTAGAAAATGTAAGCCATCTGCTCCAGAAATGGTACTTTTACCACCAGAACGACTAGAATGTAATGTATTTCCATTTACTTACGTTGGGATTGACTTTTTTGGACCAATGACTGTTTCTATTGGAAGGAGAAGAGAAAAACGCTAAGGAGTCCTTTTCACGTGCCTTACTATCAGAGCAGTGCACATTGAGTTGGCATCATCCCTAGATACCAGTTATCCTATCCTTGCTATAATGCGTTTCATATGTCGCCGGGGACAGCCAAAAAAAAATTGATCGGACAATGGAACTAAATTTGTCGGAGCTGAACGGGAGTTACGAAAATCTATCAATTCCATAAAAATGGTTAACATATCAGACAAACTTTCTACAAAAGGTATAAAATAGAAGTTCAATTGCCCAGCTGCTCCCAGTATGATGGGAATATGGGAAAGCATGGTGTGTTCAATAAAAACAGCCCTGAAGGTATCACTCAAAGAAGTCAACCCTAAGGAAGAAGTTCTACTTACCCTTCTGTACGAAGCAGAATACATGGTGAACTCTAGGCCTCTAACTCATATATCAGTTGATCCCAATGATCCAGAGGCAATTACACCTAATCATTTCTTGCTTCTTTGATCTGGAGGTGTGCAGTTTTATGAAGGTTACCCAATAAAAAGCAGAAAACAATGGAGATTTTCACAAACCTTATCCGATTTATATTGGAAACGATGGTTAAAAGAATATTGATCTACACTCATTCAACGACAGAAGTGGCATGGAAAAACTGCTCCGATCAAAGTTGGCTATATTGCAATAATAGTCAATGACAAGGCACCCAGAAATAATTGGTTAAATGGGACGAGTGGAAGATACATTTCCCTGAAAAGATGGAACAATACGTATAGCCAGAGTGAAAACCAAAAGTGGATTGTACACCAGACCTTATCAAAGCTGTGTGTCTTACTAACTTCTACCAATGAAAAGTGAAGAGTACAGAGCTTCACGGGGTGGAGAATGTAGAAGATATTTTTTTGTTAATTTTATTTATTTGTTTTAATAGTTGTTAATACCATGTATCATGCATATGATTGATAGTTGAAAACATGTTATGTAAATAAAAACAGTTGTTATTCGAAAATAAATTTGTCAAGATGAAAGACTGTCAGTTCTAATATAAAAAAGCATTTTCTGCAAAAGTTGGAGCAGTTCGAAATAAAATTTTACACAACTAATGTTGTAACATACAAAACAAGTTGAAGAGGCGTTTTAAACTAACGTTGCCACGGAAATTATTTACAGTTTTTTAAAGGATACCATCCTAAAAGAGCATTGCTATGGTTTTTACTTAGTTTCTCATTATCAATACCTCAACATGAAATAAGTTTTGAATGTATTTTATTGGGGGTTTTCTGACTCTGACTTTGGAGCCATTTTCAAGAAATTGATGTGACTTTACGCCGGGGTCTCAATCTGCCTACTACTCAGGTCTCGTCATGAGTTCGAACAACATCTTGCTGTCTGAAAGTCAGACCCATCCTCAGCCCTGTCCAAACATTATTAAGAGACAGGACACATTGTAGACTTTGCGCCAACACTAAGACCATCGCCACAGGGAAAACACTACAAGCTCGGATAAATCGAAACCATCGAAATCGAAAAGCGACCTTCCTGCCTGAACAAACATGATGACGGTCATAGACTTCCAACTAGCGGGAAACCCCAAATTTCCCGATGTCCAACCCCCACCAAGACGTCCGGTGATGTAATCACCGTAATATATATTACACAATCATCATAAACCCAACACAATACACATATCTGACAAATGACAGTATAACTCATCATCTGGTGAAAGAACAAATTTCAGAAGTACTAATACAAAGAGGTGACTTGAACATAACCCGAGAATACTGTTGAAAAAACGAAAAAGTATGTGTAACTTCAAGACCCACAGATATAAGTAAAATGATCATCCTAAATATATAAAGAGAAAACAGATAATAGCATGGCAATAAGGAGTATACTTCAAAATCAATTGGTGATCAAAAAATATTATTTTGGTAGATAACAATTTTATTTCAAATATTTCTATGGAACCGAATTTTAGGAAAAAAGTTTTGTCTTTCTACTTCTCCATCTTTATACAAAAAGGACGAAAAAAAGCAATTGATTTCAACACAAACTCTACATAAAATTTTTAGGTCATGCATATAAGTTACTTTCAGACACTTGAAATTTCAGTGTTTCATGTTGATTTGTATTAATATTTTTATATTCACTTATGAATTCTGAATTTGGTCCTCTGACTTTTTTGTTGGGTTAAACCGATATAATTTCCATCTTTATGATATCACTATCAAAGCTGCATTTGAAGGAAGCTCAGGGAGTGCCCTGAGTGAACTTACATTCCTTTTGAATGCCAAAACAAGATATGCTGTGTTGGCTTCAAAGGGAATTAAGAGTCTGCCCCTGCCTCTTTGGTCTCCTGGCGTAGATAAATTTAAACAAGCACTTTTCTCGATCACCAAAGGAGCAATACTCTTCTCGACGCGCATTTCACCAACCAAGTTGACATATTCAGGAGATGAAGAAAACAATGAAAATTGATGTCACTGTATCAAGTCACATTAAGGGACCTATAGTACTGATGGTTTCAACTCAATTATGAATTGCTCATATTTATTTAAATCTTTACCAATTCTCTTGAAGAATTAATATAATTGCGATAAAAGTACATACTTATTAGTTAATAACGATATAAACAATGTCATTGTCTCTAGTTCACAACATTGAATGATTAACCTACCTTTTACAAGTAGATCAACAGCCTCATTTTTTGTACAATCTGGATGAAACCACGGAAAGACAGTATTAGGATCTATACTATCATCTAAATCTTCTACTAGTTCACGAAAAATCATTCCTTGTTCACCAGTTCGATGTGCTGTAACCCACAACCAACCATTACCCATGTCATTATGTACAAAAAATATATCTCCTTTTTTAAAAGTTAGTTCATCGGTATCAGGCATCTTTGTGTATGGCAAAATGGCAACCACTCTCTGAAAAAAAAAAGTACTCAGCACAATAAAAATAAATTTATCATTTTTTTAAAATTCTACATTCAAAATGACGAGTCAACAGTAATGAGCCCTTTCATATCAAAAAATAAGAAACATGTTCAGATTGACAAAGAAAATTCAAAGCATTTTATACCAATTTTACTTTTCTATAACAAATTTGTATTCTTCATAATTTACGATTTATCATTTGCGTTTATGCAAATAATATTACTTTTTCTCTTACTCTTATTTCTAGGTCGTTACAATTACTACTTGAAACAGTTCCAGATGTAAAAAAACAACAATTATTTTAGACAAATTTAGACCTCAAAAAGCCTTCAAAATGCTAAGAGACTAACTAGCAGCATCAAACCCTTAGGGCTTGAAAAACTGCCAATAAGCAATCGAATATATTTATTGTCGGTACCCTTTATTTTCTGTATTATGTGTAGGTACTTTTATTTACATCTTTCATACACACATATACCTATTGATGTCAAATAAGCACTTACTTATTTAGTATCCTGTTTAATTGTTTGTATTTCTTTTTTGCATTTAAAGTGAATAACATTATTAATTATTATCATTTGATAGAGATATAAGTCTTGGTTTACTTTAACATACTTTAACAAAAGTTTAAGTGAACCTTTGTGAGGTGGATGTAATAATTATTTATTACGTGCTCTGAGGAAATGAGCAATTAGAAGAAATATAATGAAAAAAAAATGTTACTTTCTATAATGAAAATGAAAGTTTGATAAAAACACATCAGAAAAGCAAATAGCAAAAAATCTACAAAAGAATGTTCATTATATTCATATTTAGGAAGAGTTGTATATTAACAAAATAATTTGAATGACTGAGAATGTTGATTACATTGTTAACATTACCAGTAATTTTTCTGATCCAAAGAAAAATGATTTATGATTTTATTACTTAATTCGTTGATTATTCATTTGAGTCTAAACTTTAGATAATATTATTTACTTACCCGAAGTCAGCTTCATGCGCCAGCGCCCAAATCTAGCGTCCATCCTCACCCTTGAGTCCGATTTACATGGCACATATAAGGGAGTGGTATTATGAAATTGCCAATTTGATTGGTGTTTGGCTTCGAATATATTAGTTTCAACTTATCACAGAGTAACTTGACATTAATTGAATTAATATGGCAAAATGAATTTATACTATAATAATTGAATTGAACTGACCAATACTTGATGAAAACCCATGTTGAAACTAATTATTACTGTTTATTGTATGATTCTCACTATAAAGGGTTTTACAAAAACCCCGGCACATATTTCGCTAAACAATAGCTTTCTCAAGCTATAATGACTAGGGTAATTTTTTTGTATATATTCCTC
Source organism: Leptinotarsa texana (assembly GCA_015342105.1). Taxonomy (NCBI): domain Eukaryota; kingdom Metazoa; phylum Arthropoda; class Insecta; order Coleoptera; family Chrysomelidae; genus Leptinotarsa; species Leptinotarsa texana. Next base: position 777 of record WOGN01010077.1, on the reverse strand, counting down.
ATTGACAATTTACATTGTTAGGAATAGTCAGTCTTAGTGTAGATCACAAACTAACACAATATCTCAAAAGAAGTAAACTAACAGTAACAACACAATTAAAATTTAATAACAATAACAGCACACAACAATGTGCTTTCGTCTGAAACCAATATATTCATATATCTTACTTGATTATTGGTTTGTGAAAAACTCATCCAATAAATAGTATGCTTTTCCTTATAATATTTTAATGATTTCTTAAAATGAGTTATATTAACAAAGATTTTGATATCAGTAAGAAGTGAGTTAAATATTTTAGGCTCCATATTATATTCCGTACATTTAGTATCATGGCAAATGGCACATGTATTCACTTTGTGATGAGAAAAGTTGGTTGTGAATTTATTTTGATGTTTATACATATGGATACATTTCAAAAATATTTAAGAAAAAAAATAATTTATCTATTCATTACTGAAGAATTTTCATACAGGGTGTTTCAAATTCAATCCCCACCACTGAGATCTCAGAAACTATGAGAGATACGAAGATAGTTAAATTGGGGCAAAGTTGCGCATTTGCCTGACTAACAATATGCCTCTGAGAAAGTTCTGAAATTCCGAGTATATCTGAAGTTATCCGGAAAAAACAGAAATTTTGGAAAATGGTTTTCATTTTTTTCAGGATTTATTTTTCGAAAGATTAGAAAATAAATTGCGTTTCCACATTACCACTTTTTCCCTGCTACATAATGGTGTTTTCAGATTTGATATCCGACGTTTCGTCTTCCGGCCACCA
>WOGN01010075.1:0-10549 GCA_015342105.1 Leptinotarsa texana | reverse complement strand
AATATATTTTCATTTATTTCACTATGTTTCTTACATCACTATATCTGTGTAAAAAATATGTTTCCGTTAACCAGCTGTCGCACTCCTACGAACGACAACCCTCAGAACTTGTGCGAGATAAGGATTAACGAGGTCGTACCTTTTAACGTGTGGTTCCTAACACGGGTTGGACGATAGCAAGTGAAGATCGATCGTTCAGACCAAGCCTTGAACCATCGATCAACACGGCAGTCGATTCGAGTGTGTGAACAAAGCACCGCTTGGCTACCCTACATTAATAGTATGTTTTAGTTTTATCAAACAGTTATCGACTGAATTATTTTCAAAAAAACTGCGAGAACAGGCCATTTACCAAATCTATCTCACTTCAAGAAGCGATAATAGGCTTCATAGACATTGCCATACTCTGGATGCAACTTCAGTGTCAGATAGATCAAGAGTATATGGTTTGAATTGTATTTCTTATCCTAAAATTTACATTGGTCAAACGCAAATAACATTTTCCCAAAGATTAAATAGATATAGTGTGAGTGTGGTGAAAACCGATTCTACATTTGCAAACTATTTTTTGGTACACGTAAGTCCAATCACAACTACGTCGTTCACATTTGAAAGAGAAAGGTTGGGAAAAATGTTTAAGGCTTCCACTATTTTTATTCGGGATTAGAGGCCGTCGATTTTTGAAAATTTTTCCTGACCTGTCACTGGCGTCATGATGTTTGATAATCATGAACTTCTCAGAATGGGATTCCCTAATTTCAAATTAAGTTCACACCTTCTTCTGTTCTGTTGTTTGGTGTTTTTGTTGATTTCTATCGCCTCAAGTACCAGTCGGATTTGGTACTCCTTGTTGGGGGCAATGAGTTTCGTGTTTTTAAAGAGAATCCTGAGATTTCCTTCACTGAGTGCGTGTTCCGCCACTTGTCTATTTGGTATGTAGTTTATTTCATGTTTGTAGTTTATTTCCATGAATCTTTTGGTGGTTTCGATCTATACCCTTTCACAAGTACAGGGTAAGCGATATACCATTGCTGCCGATAGTGGAACTTTTTTGCCTTTACCTCTTTAGCCGATTTAGGAATTAGTTCTATCTTCTTGGTGGGTTTGAAAAACATTTTAGTGTTTTATGTCCCCAACAGTTTTCCAATTATGTCTGTAACTCTAGGGATATATGGTAGATATGTACGTGCAATCATTCGAACCTTCTTCCCGTTTTGAATCGTGGATCTCTTCATTTTCATGATCTTGTTGACCTCGGAAATTCTGTGTTCATTCAATACCAAGGTCACTTGAAGATGTTTCAGTTCTACCTCTAGATGCTCTGATTTACATATTCCTTGATTCCGAGGAGTAGAGACTAGGATGATAGTTCGATAGTGCGTGGATTCAAGGTACACTTTGCGGATTATTATAGCACCACATCGTTTGATGAGTACATCTAGGAATACTATTCGCTGGTCCTGTTCTCCATGGTGAACTTGATGTTGGGGTGTTGAGTGTTCAAGTGATCTAGGAAAAGGTTCAAAGCATACCTTCCATGTTTCCAGGTGACGAAGAAGCTATCCACGTAACGTAGCCACAAGGTCGGATTCAACTCGAAGGCGTCAATCGCTTTCTCTTCAAAACCATTTCATACCATCTAATTGCTCATAGAAGCTTTCCCTCCATTGAAAGAAACCCCCAGTGAGACATGCTTCAGAGTATGTCTCACTGGGAGATTCTTCAAACCCGGATAAAAACACTGAAAGGGTGGAAAGTCAAACATTTGGAATGTTTGGGAATCAACAGATACAAAATTTTGAAAATTTACTTGACGACCAAATTGAAGTGAATTCTTTTCCTCTATTGAATCTGTGTCCGTTGATTGAATTTGTAAAATTTTCTGGTACAGTTTTTACCTAAACTCAAGTAAAATTATCAGCTAATAGGTACGTGAAAGAGAAAGTTTTAGAGGCAATGTCTACTAGATTTTTCTGGTAGGAACATTTTTCCCATGTTTTCTAATCATTGGTCACACCAAGATCAAAAATCAACATGTCAACACTCAGAACAGCAAATGTTCTGTGTAAAAAATATGTTTCCGTTAACCAGCTGTCGCACTCCTACGAACGACAACCCTCAAAACTTGTACGAGATAAGGATTAACGAGGTCGTACCTTTCAACGTGTGGTTCCTAACACGGGTTGGACGATAGCAAGTGAAAATCGATCGTTCAGACCAAGCCTTGAAACACCGATCAACACGGTAGTCAATTCGAGTGTGTGAACAAAGTACCGCTTGGCTACCGACCGACCAATATAACACAGTTGAAATAATATAAAATATAAAAGTATATAGAGTGTGAATATATAATATGTAGTATTAAAAAAGGAAATGTATCTCCAATATCATTGAGAGAAAGATCAAAGACAAGTAATTCATATTACAATGTCTACCTGAAGATAATCTTAAAATGGATAGAAACATTGGTTTTTATAGAATTTTTTTCAATGTTTTAATGGTATCCGATGATACATTATTCTGTATGATTTTCAATCGTAGTGTCACTGATTCAGCATATTTTGTTTTATGTAAATATAATTATATATCATTTATATGTATGTATATCACAGTTTCTTGACTAGTCATTCAAACTGCTGTGAATCTGAAGTGAGGTAATGGAAAATTTATGTGGAAAATAGGCGCAGATATTTTTCTTTTTGAAAACATGTCTCTGTAAATCTGTTTTTTCAAATTTTGTGCAAGTTGATATTCCAGAAAACTTTTCCGTTGCGGAGAAAGTAGTGTTTTTTGCCTCACGGAAATACATATATTCATAAATCAAAAATATGTGTAGTGAACTGGTCTTGCTGAATTATAGGCATATGAGTTTAACAAAAATCAACATATAAGCTCGAGAAGACTGAATATACTTCTATCTATCTGAAAGCAGATAAAGGCAATGATGTTGTGATATTGAACAAGTCTGACTACTTTGAGAGAATTGATATTTCAATTGATAACGGTCCCTATAATGAATTACCAATACACCCATTGCCTATGATGACTTTAGAAACGAAAATCAAACTGAAGAAGGGTCAGAATTTGATCACGTCGACTTCGAACAAGAGTTTATAAGTTTCTAGTCATACAGTTCCTGAAGTATACATTCTACCAAAAATTCACAAGTCCGCCAACTCGGTGATACATAATCAATGAAATAAGAATAAGATTATAATTTATTCGCAAAATATGTAGAACATACAAGAATAAACAACAATAAATCACTCGTGTAAATAAATAACTCAATTTATAATATGAAAAATTTGACAATTATTGATGTTTATGTAATAAAGTATGAATTATTTAGTCAACTAGTTTAGTGATCCAATAATTTTTATGAAAAAGGGATTGGTTGGGTAACAGGATCAAGTTTTTCTTAAAAAAACAATTGTATTCTTGGCGACATTTCGAATTTAATTAAATTCTTCTGCAGGGCTCTGTAACAATGAATTTTCATAAATATACCTTTCACAAAACTTATACGATTATTATCGTTTCATTTCACAAGAAATAATGAGTTCTTGATTGAATTACTCACAGAAAAGTAGTTTTTTCGTGTTGATGGTAATACTATCAGACATATTAGATATTTTTTTTTGAAAATAAGAATAAAAAACATTTCAACAACAAATTTTCGAGGCAACATCAACACAAAACGACATGAAACAAGCAAATGGCTTTATCTGTGATTCTAATAAGGTGGTGTCTGCTTTTCAATCAATGACAGAAAGAAAAATAATGAGAAAAGTGTAAATTGTTCAGGTATTTTACTTATTAAGTTAAAATATGCAGTATTAAGGCCATGGACATCTCTTCTTGTGTTGAGGATAGGTATGTATCATTTCGCTCAAAAGTCTTTTTGATAAATATGGTTGAACATTCAGAATAGTGGGATGATCAAAATCAAAAATGTGTCCATATTCTTCTTCATGTTCAACGAGAGCTGTGGGGAGTATCTCGTGTGTTCTGAAACTCGTGTTTTAAGATACCGCCCGGTTTGACCAACATAGCATTTGTGACAGCTTCCACAGTCCAATTTGTACACAATATTGGATTGTATTCCTTGTGATGTTTTAGTTTTTTGTTTCGGGAAAAAATGCTTTCCAACTGCTTTTGATATAAATTATTTCATAATCGTTAGTACTCAATAATATATTTACGCAAATAAATTTAATTTTTCCACAATCTAACAATACCGTTTGTGCCTATCAAAAACATTCCGATTACCAGAAACGGCTGCAGACATTCAATTTGAATAGAATAGTAATCATGTTTTCTTTGAAAGAGTTAGGGAGTCGATGATATCTCTCGAAAACTTTCACTATCAACACTGGATTCTTGCATCCGAGCGGGGGATAGTCGTTTTCAACAGCTCTTGTAGATTAGGAAACATTACATGTAATTTTTGATAATAAATTGTTATTGTCGAAATTCTTATTCGCTCCGTGTCTTCAAAACAAAGCGCCCGATCAAAAATCAACAGAAGACAAAATATCCTCAGAATAGTTCAAGGAATAGTTACTTAAATGTTTGCCACATGTTCAATAAACACTCTGTATAAGAGAACTTTGCTTTCTTTTTTCCTGCTTATTTGATTCAATTCTCTCTGGTTATTTAAATTAACATATACTCAGACTCTGTATATATGAAATGCTACATCTAGTTTGTAAATTATTTCACGATTAATTCAAAAAGTAATACTTGTCCAATGAAAGTTACAGTAGAAGTTTTTAATTTCGTTCAGGTAATTGAAATAACCCCCATAAATACCGCCATAAAATGGTACATTAAAGGTAACAGAGTTCATACACGTACGAATATTTACAACGATTTAAAACGATATTGGCCATTTTCTCGGAAAAGAAGTCGGGTTCAATTATTTTTTACGAGTCAGCGATAAGCATTGGAAGACGCCATACCTTGACACTGGTTACTTGTTAAAATCACTGTTTCACACCTTATCTTTTCATCAGTACCGATAAATCGTTTTGCCTTTTTCAAAAGAATTTTATGTTTTCTATTCAAAACTGTTAGGGATACTTAATGACTTCTGTAACAGAAGCTTTGGGCTGGAAGCTGACTCAGTATTTCGATGCTTGATGATGAATGGATTGTAATCGAATACTGATAAAACTTGTCAGTCATACCTCATAGATATATAACTCTCAGTGAATGAAGAAAATTAATACTAATGAAAGTCTGTGAATCTAGAAGTGACTTAAGAAACTGGCAGAGTTTCCAATAACACTTTTACTGTCCCTGCATTGCTACCTTCATTGTACAGTCAGAATTGAGAACTTTGTACATGTTTTCTATGACTATTAAAGAAAGCGTTGTGTGACAGTTTTTTGTTGGGTAAAAAGGCAAAATGTTCTTCTTCAAAATATGTCTCAAACATCAGACTCAACCAAAAATAAGAGTAAAACCATAGACTCGAGAATTTTAAACCGTAAATGTAAATAACTATGTAACACCAAAGTGTTATCTTCTTGGAGTAGCTGTTAGAATGTTTGTTAGAATTATTGTCAACCAATTATCATTCATGCTAATTGAAACTGAATAAAATACAGAAATAGTATTTCTCTCTTTGGGAATATTTCTCACAAATGAATCTTATTCCAAAAATTACTGTTATTAGTCATAGAAAAAGTATAGTTCTCTTTTTGTGAGAAAAGGTTATTACTCGCTAGAATTAAATGATACAGATATAGAAATAATTTTCACTTACTTAATGTATTGATATTAATAGGACCAAGGTCTCTGAATGAATTGAAAGTCATCAAACAAATAGCCGTCAACAAGTACCTGCGTCCTTATTATGGGAAAATATTATGGGAAAACTCAATCTTCTGAGAGGCTAATTCTAGCAGGTTTAATGGATCCAATTTGCTACCCTTTTCTTTCCTGCGTTTGTTGGGCTCATCAGTGTCCTCTCGTTTTTCGCACTGACTAATATATCCTAATCTAATCTTCATTCGTCATCGGGAATTGTCATAATAGACTTTTTGTCTTAATTTTGGATGAAGAATTCAGAGTTTTTCCTTACCTTCAGGGTTAATACTCCCTTGTATTTATTTTCCCCGTTCATATAACAACACTGTATCTTCACTTGTATAATTCTAAATACGTCGTATACCAAATATGCAATTCACCACTACTGATTTTATATCAGTTCGGAAAAACATGACATATGTTATCTTTATACGCTTTTCAACTTTCTTGATGAAAATTTTCTGAACTCCAAACCAAAGCCTACTTGATTCTATAGTATTGCTCTAGCTGAAAGCTGTTAAAACATATTTTGGTATGGTACCAATAGTAATCCTGGCTTGGTAAATTTCATGTAGAATTCACCAAATTTGAGTTTGAAACTACTTATTTCTTCAGTTCCTCAATTTAGATTGTTGCCATATTTCTGATCTCTTCTGAAATAGGAGTTTTCAAAGTCCTGTCGCAGATATGATGAACAAAATTATATTAGATAATATTTGACTATTTACCAATGTCTACCTCTTCCTCAAACAAGATTTATAATAATAATAATAACAATAATAATATATTTATTTCAAATAGGCATCCTAATATACAAAAACAATTTTGAAATTAGATAGACCAAGTCACAATCCAACTTCATAACACTAAAATATGTATGCTCGAAATCATCCAAGCATTCAATAAATAGAGAAAAACAACACTGTAAATTACAAATACTAGATATATATGTTATTACATTATCAATGTTAATGTGGATGTTGTATCTTCAAATGACTAGTAAGTCCTTTTTTGAATGTCATAATAGATTCACTTTGTTTTGTCTCAAGCGGGAGGTTATTGTAGTCCAATAGTCATTTATGGAATAAGAAGTTCATGGATCGTGTAAAGTTTAAACGTTGTACATACAAATTAGAATTCGCCCTAGTGGGGTAATCATGAATAAATTGGTCAAAATATGGGGGTGCATTACCAGACAATATTTTGAAGATGAATGAATACCATGGTGAGATAAAACAGACGATCTTTCACAGAAAGCAGATCCAGAACTTCCAACATTTTTGTAGTTGGTGTATATCTATCACATCTTAAAATTTGGCACATGCCTCTATTCTGTAATTTTTGCAATGTAGACAAACTATTTGCATCAATTTGTGATAGTAAAGTAGCGCAGTGATCTAAATGTAGTTGAATGATTGATTTGAAAACTGTAATGGAAGTCTGAAACGGTAAGCAACTGTTTGCACAGCCAAAGAAAAATAGTTTTTTAGCAATTTTATTGCGGATATAATTGAAATGTTTTTTCATATTCAGAATTTGATCCACAATAAACCCAAACTATTTGAATTCCTCGACAATTTCAAGTTTTTGATTGTAAATATTTATACTTATAGATGTTTTGTCAATAGAATTCTGTTTATGTTTTGTTTTAATTATTATTGCTTTCGTTTTATTGACATTGAGCTTGAGTTTATTAATGTTGAAGAATTCATTTATTCTGATCAAAATACCATTAATTTTATTGATAGCTGTTTGTAACTCAGGTTCACTCACTGCAATCAGAGTATCATCTGCAAATAGGTTGATGAATTCACATCCATTAATGAAGCTGATGTCATTAATGTACAGAACAAACAGAAGATGGGTAGAATTCAATGAATAGAATTTGAACTTCTGGTGTAAAAAGAATCTATTGAAAATAATGTTCACACATCAGATCAAAAATGCTGTTTCTAGTTGCGTGTTTCGCTAACCAAGATAGCATCTTCAACTTTCAGCTCAGTTATCTCCTAATGACTAGGGACAGTATTTTCGTTCTGGTATGCGAAAAGTTTTTCCAATAGATCCAAACAAGATTGTCTCGTCAATTTTTCCTGCCGCTCTCGAAGTTTATTGTTCTTTGCAAAGTGGCTTTTGATAATGTGAAATGTCTTGCCTAATCTATTTGAGATTTGCATGACAGACTTCAATCATTTTTCAGCTATTCGTATTATGTTTTGTTAGATAGAATAGATGCAATACTTTTCAGACACCCATCCTAATATAAAATAGTACTATCGTCAAAAAAGTTGCTTTGGTCATTTTGTCAGTTCGTTAATTTCCACTGAAATTGTTTGGTGGATTTTAGTTTTTTCAATTCAATATAGAAACATTTTGAGGGCTCTCACCTATCGGTAGCTGTTCAAAAACTAATGCCCTTACAGATGAAATCAACTATATTTTAAACTTTTCTCAACCATGAGAAGGTTTCAGATTGAATAAAAAAGATGTCTCTACTTCGACTATGAAATGATGGTAACACACGTTCCTATCAATTCTACCAAATGAGTAAAATACAGATTATTATGCCAATAAAGAAAGAAAAACAGCATTATAATACGAATCATTCTGCATTTGCAACTGCCAAATCATAAATTTAATGTGTTGACTAGTTTTATGGACTGATTCATAGAGCAATTATCTATTGTTTCATACAACTGAATAAGATGAATGTGATTATGCAGTGTCAGACAACACTGGGTTTACGCCTCCCACTCAAATCAATATTTTCACAACTAGTTGACATTGACAATAATCTAATGTGAGAATATGATTGGGGAGTCACTTTTGTTGTCTTATTTTTCAGCACCTGTACTCGAAGGAAACTACATAACAATTTTATTGCTTGAATTTTTTTAAAAAGACAGTTAATTCTAGAGAATGTTCTGATTTTTTTCAAAATCTGGAAAATCCTGATCATTGTTGGTGAAGGACATTTTCTGTCTTTTCATATATTCAGGAATAAACCTTAGAAAAAAAGGGAAGAAATATTGACAAATGCTGAACTCTCAAAAATGGTTTAGTTCATTCACAAATGTTATTTTGTGTATTGTTTTAAGTGAAAATCTCACAATAAAGTGTTGCTTGAAAACGTTATCATGGATATTTGAATAGGATGGCGAACGTTGAATATGATTCTGATTGTCAAGGCAAATTCCCGCCAACTTGACAATCAAAAGTTATCATGGATTTCAATCAAGTTTTGACCAATTCAATCATATGTATTATTTTTAGATCAAAATAGGTAGAAAAACTCATCAACTATTTTCCACTATGGAAATTGAATAGGGTCGTTTAGTCGAATCTAATTTTATGCATTATTTATTTATTTTGCTAGTGCTTGTGTGACGTCACAAGATACGTTTATCTGTTCAACGTCTAAACCACGTCTGAAGTGAAGCATTTGACGTTCGAGGTGCAGAAAAATTTCATTGAAACAAACACAAGTAGTGTACCACCGTTGAACTCGTCAATGGTTAATGGTTATGGAATATTTCAATAAGAATGAAGACAGTGTTGTTTATCAACAGTAATACCACGAGACCTCTAAACTGTATCAATAAATTTCCATTTTTTAACAAAAATTTTGGTATTTATCAATACTCTGAGAGCAAACATCGTGATAAAACAACAAGTCTAAAAGACAAGTGGTTTTCTCTATTACTGATTGCTCGAATGGTAAAAAGATGTATATATCATGCATAGAAGTGTCCTTTAGATACAAGCTGAAAAAAAAGGTAGTATACATAAGAAGGCCATACAACGTATATTGTTGTGAATTATCCCCTGAAAAAATACACACCGGTCGATGCTGGTCTTCTCCGATCGACTGCATCTTAGTTAATGTAAAGCTCAGCCCCACTTGTGTCTCCTCTCGAAACTTCTATAATTCCGTGTCTTTTCGCGATTCTTTCACCAGCTTCCAAGTGGGACTTCCGAACTTTGACAATTGATGACGGCTATCTTGTTGAAGCTACATCTGTCAAATTAGTTGTTATCAATCCAGTCTGTTTAGACACATCACCATGGATAGGGCATTCACTAACATGTGCAAATTATAAAATTATTTTATCAAAATGAGTGTTCTGTTCGGGTCACGAACCGCGCTCCGCTCATTTCACTGTCGCCATAATCGTCCTACCGAGAGGAATATTCGTAATGTAGTAGATGAAAACGCAAGATCTGCCGAAAACATCGCCGCTGTCTGTGAGGGTGTGCAGAAAAATTCGAGGCAGTCGATTTCGCGTAGCTCACAAGAACTCATCATTTCGCAGGCTACAACTCAGCCAATTTTACATCGTGACCAGGGTCTGCACCCGTACAAGATTCAACTGACCCAGGAAATGAAGGAAAATGATCATAAACAACAACGCGTGTTCGCGTCGCATCGCGATTAGATATAAGCATTACCGCGATGTATGAGAGACAGGCGTTTCAGGAAAGTGCACTGAGAATTGAGCCATTGAGGCTCATGGCATTAGTGTGAGAATTGAATTTTTGCATTGTATTGTCAGTGTTAGGTTTAGTTATAGCATAACAATTTTCAATTGAAGGTAACTCATATACAGGGTCCTGCATCAGTGGCGCGGTGTTCCATACCTCTATATAGGAAGCAGATAGGAATCTAATTTTCTATAATATTACCTTATTGCTCGAGCTCGACAAAATAAAAATATTGGCGGTCACACAGGGTGTT
>WOGN01010074.1:0-10549 GCA_015342105.1 Leptinotarsa texana | reverse complement strand
GTATATATCAGCGAATGTAATGAATCATTGTTAGTTTATTGTATAAGTTTGAGAATGTCCATATAGGACGAAACTGTAGTAATGTTAGTTACAAATAAAAGTAGTAAAAACATAGAAAGTTTCATTTCTCTTTTTTTCATGATCTCCTACCACATAGTAACGGCTACACCCATCAATTCAACAATTATGTCTATTTACTTCACCATTCAACATGAAAGAACTTACGTCTGAAAAACATGTATTGTATAATTGGTTTGGATTGTTGCTCAATTTCGCACTGAACACCTCATAAAACTGAAGTCAACGATCAGGATCATCTTCGTTTAATTCTTGAACTACCCTCATACTTCCCAGACCTCTCGCCAATTGACTAGCAGTTTTTCAACCACATCGAAATTTCAACCACATGTGGATTATTCGTCAATCAGGACTAGGCAAAATCGGCCTGTGTCTTCTTCATCGAATCCCGAACACAAAATTGTTATGCTGGCGGAATTGATCGACTTGTGTTACGTTGGCTAAAGTGCAAGGTTCAAATAGAGCTTATTTCGATAGAATCGAATGAAGTTTTGAAACAATCCAATTTGTAGATACAAATGAATTAAAATACCAAAGTGTGACATATTTATGTTGAAAGCTCGATATGTAATTTGCTTGGAAATGTGGAAATAAATTATAGAAAGGAAGCCAACAACAGTAGCCATCCATAAGATGGATATACACGTCATGTTTTAAACTCACACACAAATTGACAATACACTTATAAACCGGTAGTTAAAAATAAAAAATATAATATATAATGGTACATTTGAATGGTCGTTGTGACTGACTCATTCTAACGAGTCATTGAGGAATTCTCTAACCGAATAATATGCTTTTGCCAACATCATTTTTATAATTGTTTGTTTGTACTTTCTGAAACTCATGTTCTGTATGCTGCTCGGTATTTTGTTAAAAAACTTAGCTCCGACATATCCTGGACTTTTTTGGAATTTTGTTAATTTATGTTAAGTTACGCTCAATTCATTTGCAGTTCTTGTTGGATAATTATGAAAGGATGACTTTCTTTTGAATGAATGTATGACTTCATTTATAGTATTTTCCAGTTCCTTCAGGGTCTATGCAGAGGCCACCACCGAAGAATCGTCTGCAAACATTGTGACTTGCCCATTCGTGATATGGTCGGGCATATCATTGACGAATATTAAGAGGAGTAGTGGTCCCAACACTGACCCCTGCGGAACCCCGATATCAACGAAGTAGGTTTCAGAACATTCATTTTTTATTTGTACATAGGCCTTTCTTTCATTAAGGTATGATTTCATTACTTCAAGAATTTTTCCTCTTATTCCATTTCTTTCTAGTTTATTTAGAATGAAATTTATTTGTATGCTGTCAAATACAAATTAAACATAGTATTAATTTAAATTTTAGTATTTTTTAATAAATACGCAAATGCGTATTTATTAAAAAGGAACAGATGATAAAAGAACGGTGATAAAACCTATTGTTTGCGACCCTTTTACACAAAAATAGGGTGGACCTGCTAAAGTATTATAAACCGACCTACACCTGCTGTGGCAAATCATAATAAAATATCACAGTGATGTTTAAGCACCCTGTCAGTGTATTGCATTTATATTAAGCATTTATGACTTCTTGTTACTAGGATACAGAGTGCAGCTCACCCAAATTTCGACTTATGGGGGTTACACTTCACAGGGCGACAACATTTGATTAACGGATTTTTTTTGTCGAACCCTTATCGCATATATACCATCATCCTGTACATTGAACTCGTAACAAGGGAAAGTTTAATGACGATAACCACATCGTGACGCATTCTAACATGTCGAGGATGATGTTTGGGGACTCTGGTATTTCCTATTTCCTACCAATTATTGTGGACAAGGTTCGCGAGCACATGTCACACTGGTTGATTTGCCAGAATGAAAATTGAAACAATGGTCATTGGAGGTGAACTGTCTGAAACGGAAGAGACCATTTGAGTTTCCCCTTCCAAGAGAGAAACCCATTCAGCTGATTCTTCCCACTCCTCCTACAGGTGGTACAAATCACCGTGGTATACTTGTATGACGCGACAGTAGATACCTATCAACCCACTGACATTGAATGCTTTAAGTGGTTTGAATTCCTCAATCCGTTTAGACCCGTTTTCTACAAATTACTATGTGAAATACCATTGAATGATTTTATTGACATCCAAAACTGGTTCCGAATGTCCAAAACAGTGTGAAATTGGTGTATAATTTATTTGGTTGCCCTAAATTACCTATGTAAGTAAAAAATAGATGAATTAGTAAACAAAAACCCTGACATTTTTTATGGTTTAGTTCAATTTATACCAGAAAAACTATTGTTTTATTTCCTCGAATCATTGTTTTGCGATAGCAAAATATTCAAATACGATCCATGTACACTTCTTATTCGTATGTATTCGAAATTTCTTTAATTTCTTCATTTCAATTTGGCAATTACTGAAACTGAAGAGTTTCAACTAATGTTCTGCAAAAAAAGTTTTTGGGAAGTTACATGCACATAGTTAAAGCCTGTAAAATAATTAGGTAGGTATAGTTTTGGTTGAATAATTCCTTGCATGTGCAGGAAATCATCCAACACAGGCAGTATAGTAGCACGAATTGAATTATAAAATAACACTAATTATTTTCGATTAGCATTGACTGTTACTCTCAATCACGAAAATATCGGTACTTTCTCTGCATTCCAACAATGTCGTATAATAACAATCAGTTGGTTAAAGAATTAGATGGATTTATGCTATAGTTTGTACTATAGAAAATGTCGTTATGTAATTTGAAAACAGTCATTATTCTTATGAAATAACAGAAAGACCAAGGACAAAATGTATGCAATTATAAAACATTGAAATAGAACACAGTTGTAATTTTTTTGAAGAAACATCAATAATGATCTACTTCAAAATTATTTTCAAATCTTCGCCAAATTTTGATAATGCCACTGCCAAAAAAACAGAGGTTTGAAGAAAAATTTCATTAAAGTTGATTCAGTTTTAGTTTTTTTAGCTATAACTCAAAAACAAAGCAGTGTTAGTAAAAGTATTTTTTTTTGAAAGAAATTAGGTTATATCAAAATGATGGATAAGTGAAAAGTGTTTCACATCCGTTGAAATTCATTTGCCTATTTTTTATTTCAAAAGTTTTCTTTCCGTAGCATTTTTATTTTCCTTTAAAACTGGCATAAGAATGCCTTGATTATGAATGTCAAAAGCTATACACTTGTAAGAAAAGTGTAACTGATCGCTGTCTGTACATGGAAGACATTTGAGAAAAACTATTGGGGGTCTTTAACAACGCAAAACAATAGGTAATTATTTATAGGATTTTGCGGCTTAATCGATTTGGGCACGGTTTCCATTAATATTTTATGGTAAACTCCACTTGGCATTTATTTCAGTCGGCACACAAATAAAAAAAGTAATGTCAATTTAAGGAAAAAACACGGTTATTCAGCTGAGACTTTGGTTAACTATATTTGTTGTTTGAAAAACGATTTTCTGGTAAATCAAAGATATTTATATCTGGGGAAACCCAAAACTGAAGAAACCGCAAACGAAGTAGCGGGCAACAGCTAGTCCTCTTTCAAAACATTTTTGTTTGAACAAAATTGAAATATTACTAAGCTAAATCATTGTTTGAGCGCATTCGATAAAAAAGCAAATAAAACTCGTTTGAAATGTGAAAATATACCATTCATAATAATAGCGAACCCTCTGCGTTTGTATGCCAAAATGAACGAATTTTTTTCTGATAGTTGTGAAAATAATAGTAGGCATGCTCATTGAAAATTATATTTTTCAATAGCATAAATACTGGAATTCAAACAATAATCCAGTACTACCCGCTTATAAATGTATACTAGGTAATTATTTTGATATTTCTATATAATGTATGCTATCCTCTAAGTTGTAAAACATCCTCGACTGAACTTAGCCCTTTCAGTGATTTTTGTATCTACTTCTTCTTTATAAACAATGTATGTCAATGGATAAAGCCCATTTATAATTTTTATTATTAATAATTGTTAGGGTATATACAAGGGCCCTATCGGATATTAATTCGGAGATCTAGGCTACAAGCGACAGTGAATAAGTGAAATAGATGCGATAATTATGAAGTGTACTTGAAGTGTAGTGTTCAAATAAAATTTTGAATTATTAATTAAGTAAAGGTATAAAATTTGAAAATTACCACACATTTATTAAAGATCCACACATAGACGTAAGATTGGTAACATTTATAGTAAAACTAGTAATATTGAAATTTTCTGATGGTGAAGTGCGAGTTGAGTGGTAAGTTAGAGACAAAATTGAAAACAATAGAAATTTGCTATTATGTTCAAACGTTTTCAAATTAGTAATCACCTTTCAGTTTGTGACATAAAACGTCTCCTTATGTTTTCTTCAAAATTGCTTATTTTTGAGTTACAGTTGAAAAACCAAAACGCAGATGAATTTACCGGCGTTTCAAGAATCAAATAGCGAATATAACAGCACTTCCAGCATTATTATATCATTCAGTGTGAATCTAATCAAATTTGGGTCCTGCGTGAGAACTTTCTAATCTTTTCGAAATATATGTACGTTTTGTTGATGTTTAAAATAATATCTTAGGTATGTTAGTCAAGTGTAACAATCCGATTTATTTTGTAACAATCCTATATTGTTTTCACTTTTTACCTCTACTTGTATTTTATATCTTCTATACCGTCACGTTTTATAATAGACCCGCCCGATGGACTTTGTCACCCCAATTAAAATACTGAATTGACGCCTATGTAAAAAAAACACAGGCGTAAAATTTTCTTCTTCTAAGGGAATTATTCTTGAAAACTATAAATTTTCTAGTATGACGTTATACAAAACATATTTCCATCAGACCACCTTTTCAAAAAGATCTTATATCGAATTACTGCCTTAAATTCAAAAAACTCCCAAATGAGAAAACGCTGACTGATTTGATAATTTATGCAAATTATCAAATTGTTCCAGTGGAAGACTCTTATAAAATTCCAACAAAGATGAATTTTGATATTTGTTCTTAAGCATATCACTGCACCGTAAATCAATAATTTTCATTTGGACTTCCGGAGCTAGGGTTTCAATGTCAGAATCAACAGGATTTTTTCCATAATTCCTCGACATTGAATTCAGAATTCAGCTTCAAACTACAAACTAATAATTTGAATCCATATCAATGCAATCCGGTTAATACGTTACGTTGCGTTACGTTACGTTGGTCAGGTTACGTTGTATTATAAAATATAATTAGAATTTGCTGAAATAGGCCTGAAAAGGTACGGAGGAAGAAATTTTCAAAAATATTCATTTGATTATGAAATATTATAACTGTTCAGTTTATTTTTCCTACGGCTAAGTAAAGAACGATGACATCTCCCCTTACAAAGATGCCATCTATAGGATTGACAGAAGACTCAAATCATAAATGTCAAAAATAAACAAGACTTCCCAAGGCGATCAGTTGCAGAGCTAAGGTTCCTCATCAACCACCCAGCGAGAGTTATTCAGTCCGGTCAAATTAGACCAAAAATAAGAGTGAAGCTACCTAAATTCCAACCAAGCTGATAATCAGTAATGTTGTTTAAAATATGATTAAAAATTAAATTTGGAAGTTCCCCATCTTTCCTCTGTATGAAAAAATGTTTAATCAAAGTCAAAGTTTTTCGTGATTTTCAGCAAAACGGTAAATTCAATTATAAAAATACTTCAGACAAAAATTGTAGATCATAAAATTATCTACAAAAAATGTATAAATACTTTTTTCTTACGAGCCACCGTTTTTGAGATATAACGGTTCAAAAATTTGTAAAAGTTGTAATCGTCATAATATGCATGAGTACGCCACATATGTGTAGTTGTAATACATGTTAAAATATGTTTCTATAAGGATACGTAAAACACAGAAGTCTGCCATTTACGATTGTTTCGAAAAAGTAGATTTTGATATTAACAGCACAAATGCGACATACAACATTGACGGAGGATGCTTACTGCAACGCGTTATGTGGGATAGCGAAGAAACATTTAACATTATCTTAGATAAATACGTACAGTATGTACGTCGACATTTTGGTTCCAGAGTTACTGTAGTAGGTGTTTGATGGCTATAATGATTGCACGAGAAATACCAAAGCTGCAGAACAACTTCGTCGAACTTTAGCAACATCTACATCAATTGATATTTTATTTGATAAAAATATGACAGTTCCAACCAGTCAACAAAAAATTCTTAGAAATACTCACAAGTCTCTGTTGATTTCAATGTTGAAAGAAAAATTTACTGTTGAAAATATATTGATAAAACAAGCTAATAATGATGCTTAAGTATTGATAATTGAAATAGCGATAGAACAATTCAATTCGACAAATACAACTATTTTTGTTGGTGAAGATGTAGACTTCTCGTATTACTCACTGCTCGAACTCCAACTGACAAAACTATTTTCTTCTTAAAACCAGGAAAAGCTCAACATCAATCGGAAATATATTCATCAAAAAGTTTATCTACTTTTGCAAAGTCTCAAAATCATGTACTATTTTTACACGCAATAACTGGCTGTGATACGAAATCTGCATTTTACAGGAGGAGTGAAATAACAGTTTTCAAAATGTTTTAAATACAAAATTCAGTTCAATGTGCTGAAGTTTTCAAAGATAGTAATTCAACTGGACAAGAAATTATCACAAAAGGCATTCGCTTTCTTCTTTCAATGCATGTTTCGTTAAAAATACCAAAAGTAAAAACAAGTACAATTACCTTGTCTTCCCCCAACCTCAGTTGCTGCTCATCAACATCTTTTTCGGGTTAATTACCATGTTCAAGTGTGGCTTGGTTGTCAGCTACATCCTACAGACTAGGGTTGGGAGTTGGTCAACAATTCATTAGAACCAGTCCCAACTTTACCTCCACCTGCGTCGGAAAAATATAATTTTTTGCAACAGCAAAAAGGGGTGCAGTGCTGAATGTGATCGCAAAAAAGCCGGGACTATTTTGTTCTCTGGCATGTACACATTGTCAAGGCCGGTCAAGGCTCTAATTTTGAATCACCAACAGTGGAGGATCCGTTGCATTCCAACGAGGTGACATGCGATACATTGCTATTAACGCAGTTTACATGTACTCAGGATGAAGATGAAAAAGAACAACAAGAAGAAGAAGAAGAATTTGAAAGTGACGGCTCGGCCGATTAAATTTCACCACTTTTTTAACTGAAATTGGTTTCATCTTTTCAATCTCCGCTACTATCCATCATTTTGCTATAGTTTCAAATCAAACAGGATCACAACTGACCCCTGGAATAGGCCTACTGGGGAAACCACGTTAAAAAAACGCGCCAAGTACACTACCTCATAGGTGGCGTGTAAACGTGTGCAATTATGACGATTACAACTTTTATAACTTTTCGTTATATCTTAAAAACGGTGGCTCGTAGATAATTTTATGATCTATAATTTTTGTCCGAAACATTTTTATGATAAAACTCACCATTTTGCTGAAAATCGCGAAAAACACTTTTTCTTACCTTTGGCCATGAATAAAATGTTTTCCATACAGGGAGAAGATAGGAAACTTTCAAATTTTATTTTCAATCATATTTTAAACAATTTTACTAATTTCAACTAGGTGGGAATTTAAGTAGCTTCGAATGTATAAATTGACCGGATTAATTTTCTTTATTTCACTCTTTCATCCATTCCTAAGGCTAATTTAGATAGAAAATATCTCACACGAATCACTAAAGCTCTATATAATTGAATTAATGAATTTCGGAATTGAATTTCGTCTAGAAACTCTGAAAGAATTTACAAATATTTAAATATTCAGTTTCCTAATGATGCACTGTTTGGACCCTTTGGTGTAGTAATGAATATTCTGGAGTGTTTTCCCAACACGAAATCTTTATTTTTAACACCTTGACACGTGTTTCGATCACCAAGTGATCATCTTCAAAGAGGAAGATTAAAACTAGAAACTAATAGGAAGCGAACCCTATTTATGCTATATAGGTATCCCATACAGGTAAACCATCCAGTTGTACCACCCATACCAACCTAAATTAATTTTACAAATATGCCTTATCTATTGTTTTACAATATATTTTTATATAAAAAAATTTTCAGCTATATAAAGATTAATTTCACAATATTGCCTATCTAAATTTATTTTTGCAATGTGCCCTTATTTAGTAATTAGTAAACCCAACAATATTATTTTATGTTATGTTATGTTTATGTTTATTATTTTATGTATAGGTCCGTCATCGTTATTCATAATATTATTGTGTTTATTTATTTCTATACTCTCATAGGCATCTAGTTACCTGTTATTGTTAACTTGTCTAACTAATCTTAATGAACTGAAGTCTATGGAATGGTTTTGTTGCAAAATATGATGGGTGACTGCTGATTTTTCGGGTCTTCCATTATTTAAGTGTGCTATGTGTTCCTTATATCTTACTTTGATAGATATTTTTGTCTGTCCATAATATTTTGCATTGCAGTCCTTACATTCAATTTCGTAAATTCCAAACTTTTCCGAATTCTCGACTTTGTCTTTTGGACTTCCCAAAAGGCTCTGTAGTGTATGACTTGTTTTAAAAACCTCCTTCATACCTAGTTCCTTGAAAATCTACGAATCAATATACGAGGAACTTTTGAACGGTATATTTGAAGGCTGTTTTAAACAAATAATATCCTATTAAGTACATTTATTATTTTGAAAGCTTAGGATTCAGGTATTTTGAAAGCTTAGGATTCAGGTAAGTTTTCAAAATCAAGTAGGAACGGTGGAATAGCTTTTAACGATTTTTAATTCGAAGTTGGAAAAAGTTATTTTTTTAATATTCATTCGTTCCTCTCTGATTTTAGAGGGCTAATTATTTTATACATTAAAGAGATATTCATGAAGATAGTCAGCAAAATGGATACCGATGAAACACATCTCGAAAAAAAAAACTTTTTGAATCCAGTCTGGTTGTAACTTTTTACAAAAATAATGACAAATCAGAAACTCTAGTACTATAGAAATCACTTGGCATGAGGATGATTATGTTAGGTTTCATCCAACATAAATGTTGGACGTGTCCGTTTCGGTCACCCTGTATGTTCATTGAAAGCACACACTGACAATGGGAAACTAATTACACATCGAGTATAATTGAAAGATAATTTCTCACAAGTGTTCCACTTCGATAATGAGCATAATTGCAGAGATATTTAATCTACGAACTACTACTGCTACAGGAGAATCTACTTTCATTCATCAGAGATGCAGAGGTCAGTGAAGAATTAATTCACAAACAAAAAAATGTGGAACGCTCTCTCAATTTTGCCGTAAACTTGTTTTGTGATCAACTTTCTATTCAAGCAACGTACACTCTTGAACTCGTTCTTCCCGATCACGCTTCTCTCATTTCGTTACCAAGGTTCTGATATTTTTCTGAAACGTTGAAACTAGGCATTGAAAATCTAAGTAGAACGTACTTTCAAAATCAAACCGGTACGGGCGATGTCAAAAATAAAAAAGTTGAAGTGAAAAACAGTTTTTCACAAAAAGTTGTTGAATTTCATCAACTGTCAATTAAAACACATACTTAAAATAACGAAAAACCAAGTGAGGAGTACAGAATTGTTTGAATAATGAGAAATTGTAATATCAAAGTCATTTGGTAATTTTGGTAACACTTACATATAGTCGAAATATACAGTCCAACATAATTAAGAAATCAAACTGTCATGATTGCCAAAAATAGTATATTGGAAAAACTGGAAAGCTCCTGCACACACGTTTGTGAAGACATACCAGTGATGCCAGAAATCAACTTCATTGGACCACATGAGTCAATGCGATCATAATTTTATTTTTTGGGATCCATTATTCTAGATCCTCCATTTTATCTTTCAAAAAGTCTACTTAAATTATTTACATTCTTAAACTTGTAAGTGTAAACCCAAAGACCGATATCGAAAGTTCAAACACAATAATTAGTTTAATTGTTGTTGAAATAAGAGTCCTTTTAATGTGAAATTTAGGAAGGCTTTCACAGTTTTTCGAGATTGTTGACCACCGTTCATTTGAATAAGTATCTCAAAGTTTCGCTAAGACGAATGATTCTGTAGGACTGCAGAGACTGATTTGTTCTCACTCGTTCTCTCGTAGAATTAGCGCCTCGCTAATCGTAGTATAGTTCAAGTGAATAATGAATGTATTTCTAAATTGAAGGGGTTATATTTTTAGGAGTGATTAATTTTTGGGAAAGAAAGTTTTTGGCTTTCTACTACTCCATCCCGATACAAAACAAAGGATGAGGGAAACTTCCAAAGGAAGGAAGGAAGTAATCAATTTTAAAATAAGTAACTCTATACATGGATGTGTAGATCATGCAAAGAAGTAACTTTCAGACACAAACTGAAAGTCCTCCTGAAACAGCAACTTTCATATAAACTATATAGAAGTTTTGTTTTCAAAGA
>WOGN01010073.1:0-10549 GCA_015342105.1 Leptinotarsa texana | reverse complement strand
GTTGCTCATTATTGAACTCAAATCACCCCCAGAAATTTCGAATAAATATGTTTCGGGATCTTTTGATCACAAATTGTAACAAATTAATAAATTAAGTACCTTAAACAAATTTATTTCCAACAATATTTCACTAATCACAAACTAATTTATTCATCACAACACTTAGCCACTAACGCTTAATTTATATCCACTATTTGAATTTCTTGGGCTGGGACGACGTGCTTATATCGGTAACGGTCCTTTCTAGAATTCTGTAATCTTTCGCGGTGATGTCATGTGTTTGTTCCATGATTCGGCCGGCGTACTGGTCAGGGGCGGCTTCATATTCGTTACAATATTTTTTCTGTGCATTAAGCCCACGTATATTTGGTCTTAAGGGTCAGTAAATCGTAAAATCTGCTTTCTTAGTAGATAAAATTGATTCACTGCCTACATTTCAGTATGTCGTCCTTCAAACTCAATGCAAACGATGTTTCTTCTACATAAGTCTTCAACGGCATTCTTTATAAATTGTGGCGTTATATTTGCATATTTGTTTTAACATACTGTAAATTCTGAACGTCAGTGAAAGATCAACCTTCGTGAACTTTTTTCTTCAAATAACCACAGAGAAAACAGTCCGATTGTGTTTAAATCGCATCATCGGAGTGTCTCAATTGGGCCCTATAACGCCTGTGAACATTTTTATTGCAATAGTTTCGTGTATTGGCACAATATCAAGTTGGTACCACAAATCTTGTTTGGTAATGAGATCCATATATTATCCAGAACCTCACTAATATAATTATCCAAAACCTTTTGATAACCCTCCAGTGTCAAAGTTCCTCTGAAGAAATACGGTCCAACTATTTTATCATCAAACACTCCACATCAAACATTATTTTTAAATGAGTAGTGAATGAGCAGTGAATTGGCGCAGTGGTATTGCGCCTCTATCAGATATTTTACTCGAGATAAGGGAACAGAGAAGATTGGGGGGCGTTGAAGCGGTTTATAATAATAATAATAATAATTATTATTATTATAATTTCTTTACTTTCACAAATTAGTTTGCACATCAACATTGTGATAATGCAAATGAAAAAGCGAAAAACGTCACTATAAATGTATATACATATGAAATGACAAGAATAATTAAATATATCTGGATGTGTATAGGACATCCACGTCACAAACAATTACTAAAAATAATAAAAAGTATAAATATAAAATATATTAAAGTTCCTAATTCTACGTTTGTATAAATAAAAAAGGTGTATATTAAATAAACCGTACACCTCACACGGAAATAATGTCACAGATGAAAGTTCTCAACAGTGTAGCAGTTGCCTAACTTTTCTCTTGAAAATATGGATATTTTCCTGAAACTTTAATGTCGTCGGGAAGTTTGTTATACAGTTTGTATTCCTGATGGTCAAACCTTTTTTGGTAGAGAACAATTTGATGTTGACCGGATAGAAGTTAGTCGCCATTTCGTGTCAAATGGGTATGTGAGGGTCTGTTGGTAGCCAATTTGTTTTTATTGCGGTATACATATGTACATGCTGCAACTGTTAATATTTTTAACTTCTGAAATGCTCCCCTGCAGGACTCCCTAAATCCTAAATTAGCAGTGATCCTTACTGCATACTTCTGTATCACGAACACTCGATCCACAGAGGAGCTTTTGCCCCAGTTCAGTATTCCATACCTGAGATGATAATTAAAATTCGCATATTAAGGCGTAAGTAGAATTCCTGTTATTCTAGGAGATACCTGAGAGAATAACAGGAATTTCTGAGCTTTCTACACAAATTATCTACTTGTGGCTTCCATTGCAAGTTGTTATCAAAAGTAACTCCTAACAATTTAGTTGTTGTGGGATCCAATTGTAATTTGGTATTCTAGTATAGACTCATCTCATGGTGTTGTCATCGTACCATGAATTGCAATATACTAGTTTTTGTTTTATTCATTATCAAGTTGTTTTTTTACACCAAGTGATAACTCTACTGAAAGTGCTTTCAGCTATATTTATAACAGCCCAGTGAACACAAACACATAAATGTTACATAAAATTAACGCTTTTCCAGAGAACACGTTATGTAGCTGGTAACCCACATGTAACACACCTGTGCTCTACAACGCCATAACAACTTCATGTATCTGATATGTAACAGTTTCATGAAAATGTTATATAACAAATATCATATGTTCTGTATCATCGTCGTATCAACCTCATGTATCTGATACTTAACATTCCAAAATGTTATGTAACAGTGTTTTCATCTTCAATCGGGTTTGAAGGCCGTCGTAACTTGGAATTGCATCCTAACATTTTGCCAGCACGAGTGGCTGGCTTCTTCAGAGGTTTATTCATCTTGAAGTTTCACTGATGACTTCAAAATGAGTAAACCTCTGAAGAACCCAGCCACTCGTGCTGGCGAAACGTTAGGATGCAATTACAAATTACGACAGTCTTCAAACCCAATTAAAGATGAAACACCAAAAATCTCGGCCGCGAAAGCCTCAATTAATTTATTATTTGACATATAATTAAACGAAATCTTCCTGGTAATACTGAGACTGAATAAATTGAGATATTTGTTAACCTTACTGGAAGGACCTAATTACAATTGCTTCTTATAATCTAACAGAACTTCAATGTAGTGATCATATCAAAAGCCTATCCATTCTTATTATAAATAAATTAGAAAGCACTTGCAGTAGTGTTCTTGAGGAACTTGTCCAAATAAAAGTCATCCAGGAAAGTTGGTAACTTCTCACAGATATTCGCTTTGTAAGATTAATGGAGATATGGTATTTTTTAATCAGTCGAAATAATTCTATGATCTGACTGATGATTTTATGAAATCATCAAGAATACTTCATCAATAAAATAAAATAGAGTTGTTTTTCATATTTTTTTATTCAAAATAAAAATGTTTATCGAGTAAAACTTAAAATTGAACTTTTCATTGTTAAAGTTCTACAGCAAATTCAAAAATAAAAAACAATATTAAACTTTTCATTCAAGTTCTACAGCACATTCAAAAATAAGTATATGTATCATGACACGGTCGGCTCCGATTTTTCCCTTTGATGTCTCAATTTACTGAGACGAAACCATTCTGAAATCTGCATTTCCACATCACTCTCTGATAAGGATAAATACTTGGAAATTATCACACCTGAAAATCATATTTCTTATTTTTGAAAAAAACAATTTGGAATTCATACAATATCAACAAGTGTGCTGAGAAAAACAATTATATATGCTTCGTAGTTACCTATTAATATTCTGATAGACTGCAATTCCTTAACTTTAAAATTATTTCTGTATCCCAGCCAGGAACACTGTCTTCCTAAGGCGTTAGTGAAGATTCTCTGCAAAGACCGATTAGTGTGATCTTTGGCATTTCTGCCACCAATGTTCTTAACGAACACAGTCTGAAAGAAATAATAATGATTTACTTCAACGAAACGTGAATGTAGTGGTAAAATGCAACTATCATTTTATCACATCTCTCATTCGCAACTTTGAAAGTATTTTATTTTTTCTTAGCCAGATTTAGAAAAAGTGAAAATGATAAACATACGAAAGATTCTTTGAATTCTTCTTCTTTCAGCAAATTTTCCAAGTGCTCTATGTCCTGTAGACTTTTGCACGGTAGGTTATCAAACACCATGCCTGAAACATCGACTTTTGGTGCATTCTCAGTCAATTCTATTTTGCTCAATCTTTCATTGATGGATCTGACTTCCAGCAGAGTGCCTTTGCAAATACTCAGTATTCTCTTAATATTTTCTAAAATATTTTCATTTTTATATATCATAAAAACATATGGTTTCATTTGAATACAATACCACAAAGAAATTTCTCAACCTACTTACCACTCATCCTTGAAATTTCTTCTGTCTGCGAAATATTTTCTTTTGATATCAAAGTTATATCCTCATTCTCCTCACCAGAATTAATCTCTTGGGTATGGGTAGTATCGCTTGATATAAAATGTTCTGAAAAGATTGAGAAATGAATGTGTATTACTTTCAGTAGTACAAGATCTTCACCTGAATTCGAACTTTCATGGTCTGAATGTTGACTATTATCTTGTCCAGCATTCCTTCTCAATTTCGATTGGCTTGCAATAGAGATTCTCGAGTCTAGGAAATTCAAGTAAAAACATCCAATGAAATGACTGAGTTTTTTTGTATTAGAAAAACAGAAATATTATCATCTCTTACCGCTTGTTTGTTTCGACGAGGAGTAATTTTCTCTACTTGGTATAATTTTTGGAACAGGTGGTGGTGTATGAACTAAAAATACAGACATCAGTTGTCATATTCTTCAATTAAAATAACTCAAAAATAGAGAAAAGAGACTCATTCTTTTTTTAAACCGTATATATTACTCACCACTTTTTCGGTGAATCAATGGGTAGGTTTCTATGCTTGGTATTTTTTTCAGAGCAGGTGGTGGTGTGTGAGCTGAAAATAGAGAAATTCATCAATAATCACAGTTACTGATAAATTAAAATTGAAAAAAACTAATATACACTCCAAAAACAAATGAACTAGATATTTTTATAAAGTAATAACCTTCATTTTCCTCATCTGAAGAGCTGCTAAAATTTTTTGGCCTTTTTAGTCTCTTTCCACGACCTTTATTTGAGCTTTCATCAGATGTAGTGTAATATTCAGAATCAACAGCTTTTTTTCTAGCACTCTCTAATGAAGCTGCAATAATGAAACATGATAGAAGGGTCAGACTTATGAAAAGACTTAATAATTAAAAAAATTGAAGTTTCAATTTTTCAAAACAAAAACTTACAGCTGAAAGCAATCATTTCTATGGAATGTTTTTCCCAGTTTTCCTTATCTGGAGGCAAATTTCTTGCCATAAGGTTTGCCACATTCTTTGTTTTTGGCCACCAACATTCTTTTCTGCCTGGACATATCCAAGATAGAGGAATCTCAGAAAATGACTCATCCATTGAAAATCTTATCACAGCATATTCTCCCATTTCAAAAAAATATTTCTGGATGCATGTAAGCTCTGGAATTTTCAAAGTGAGATATATAGTGTTAAGACATTTTTTTCTTACCTTCAGCTGCCCTCACAAAAATGTTACGAACAATGTATCAATTTCATTTCAATGCTTTCAATGCTTGGGGCTGTTTTGCATTGCACTCTTTAAATTTTTTTTCAAATAAAATATCATTACTTGAAACTAATTCAAATAAAACGAAAAGGTAACTTCAGTTTTTTTTTATTCTTTGCTGTGACATTACAAATCTTTCAACTGAGAAGATGTGAGCAAACAATTCAAAAATTAAAACATGAGATGAAGTATTGATGGATTGGATGAAAAGAATTTTTATTTGAAAAAGCATGTTCTTATTATTGAAATGATTATTTAGATAGTATTTACAAGCAGATAGATTGAAACTTTGTAGATTGTAGTTTATATAAACGATTGTTGAAAAAAATGCAACAATACCTTTTTCTTGAGTATTTCCTGATCATAAATATCAATTTCTGACATAGGACGAATATACTGCTTGGATCCGTAAAATATGGTAAACTTATATCTATTTCTCCAAAAATATTATTCATGATAGAAGATTGAGCATTTTCAAAAACATTCGTGAATATATGAGAAAAAATTGTTCAGAATTTCATGTAAATTTATGTACCTCCTTCGATTTTCGAAGGTTTTTGACAAATTTATGAAACACTAAAAAAAGTGACCAAAGGTTGTTCAGTTTTTGATTAACCCTCGGATTCTAATTGTTAGACCTAATTTCATAACATTGGTGCAATGTCATATAATGAACTCAGCATCAATGTAGTAAATCTTTTTCATCTCTTGTAAATGTATAAAAAATTCAACAGTCTGTAATGGATTGATTGCTCTCCATATTGAATTTTAGGGAATGCTCCAACTTTTATCAAGATTAAAATATGGTAAAAATAATGAAAGATATTTCCAAAAAGTTCATATTTATTGAAAAACTCTGTATAATTCTCACCCTGATATTCTAGATGTCAACTCAAGAGGAATGTACAAAATATTCAAACTTTATAAAATTAAAGGAACAAGTAAAAATGATCCATCTGTTATGTCAATAACAAAATATTTACGTTTAATATCCATCGCCATGTATTGAGAGACAGTTTGAGATAGATCCACTTGAGAAACAACAACAATATTGAATTCAGTAGAATCGCAAGGAACTTCAAAAAAAGGCAAGCTTGTTGTATATTTTCTCCCCTGAATGTATAAAATTTTATTCTTAATAAATATAGTTTGAACTACAACAATATTATTGTCAACTAAACAACAGTTATTGAATGCCTTTTTAGTTATACAAAAATTTTTAAATTGAATAAAATCAATATCTTCATTATTGTAATGAATTATAGGAAATTTGTGATTTTCAAATTGTACAGGCAATTTATTCTGTTCAGTTATTCTATTTACAATTTGATGCAGTGGTCTGGAAGAAATTTTCAATTTGGACTTCAACTTATACATGAAATTTTCGTATTTAAATGCGCTGAATCTGTCCAGGGGACCAAACACTCTAACATCATCACATAAATGAATAACATTATGAACATTATAAGACAAATATTCATTTCCATATAAACTTCCATATTTTTTCACAAAATAATTTAGTAACTCACTAGCATAGTCAAACATGCTTGTATGATATTCTTCATCAGCCAAAATTCTAATTGCAATACTAATTGATAGGAAATGCTCATAAAATGGTCGAGGCAAAATATCTTTGAGAATGAAAATGCCAGAATACAAAATGAATTGCCTGAACTCTGTAGCTTTCCATCTATCTACCTCCAAAACACTTCTAGCAGATCTAGAAAATTCTTTTGTAACAGTTCGTTTCACTGAAGAACATCTGTTAATGACTAATGGTAACAATGTTTTTTTTATTCTTACATCCATTCTACCTCTCACCCAAAATATTAACAATCGTTTCATAACTCCCAAACATATCAGGTGCATATAGTCCAAAGGTACTTGCGAAACCATGCCTATATTTAGTTTTTCCAAATCTGATGATGAAATGTGATGTTCAGGTTGACTTCGATTTTTAAAAGACTGATCAGTTCGAAGAGTAGCACTAACTTCTGGAAACACCACTCGATTTTCAAGAAAATTACCTTCTTGGATACATTTTCCACATCCAAAATATCCAGAATGATTTTTTATTCCACAGATGAAAGCTCTTGCTGGTGCATCACATATTATGGCATTGATTGTTACTTGAACTGGTTTATTATTGAATATTATTCCATCTTCTAAAATAACTGAAGCTTCTTCAATAAAGGTTTGTAAAAATAAATTAACATTTTCTGGTTTTTTTAATCCATGAAATATTTTGATGATGAAAGGTTCCGATATGAAGTCGCTGCTAACAAGTGAACAAAGTATGGGCCAGAACTGACTGCCCGAACTTTTTGCAATAGGTAAACCATCAACATTAATATCTATTTTAATACTCTTTGGAGCACTTTTATGGTACCTTTCAATAGAGCGAATAAGTCCATTTGCAAGACCAAAATACGCTGAGGTCCCTCCACCCTCTTTGATAATTTGGGAATAAGTATTTTTGGGGGTACTTAAGAGAGTTCTTACATCACTAGGTAACTCATTATGTCCGTTTTTCTTTAACAACTTCAACAGACTGCTTGCAGCCCTGTGTGGTATATTATATGACATAAACCATTTTGCCAAATCATTTGACAATGAATTTGATGAATTCACTTCCACATCCATTTCACTAGATTCTTGGATTAAATTGGAAAATTCGCCAGAGATTACTGGTTTATTATTATTCACATTAAAAGGACTTGATTCATGATTATTCAGATGGCACTCAAAATTCAAATCATCTCTCTGCTGTTTTGAACCAGAGCACTCATTATTACATGCTGAATTGTTAGATGAATAATGTGACAACCGTTTCTTATTGGAGTTA
Organism: Leptinotarsa texana; assembly: GCA_015342105.1. NCBI lineage: Eukaryota > Metazoa > Arthropoda > Insecta > Coleoptera > Chrysomelidae > Leptinotarsa > Leptinotarsa texana. The sequence continues at coordinate 2,563 of WOGN01010073.1, read as the reverse complement.
GCATAACTTGGGAACTCATCATTACTGTCAGTACAAAGTTTCAATATATCTTTATCAATAATACGTCTTTTTTGACGAATGGACAAATCATTGAAGTTCCTTTTAGAAGAATTCATGTTGAATTGTTATTACTGTTACGAAGAAATGCAATGCACCCAGTTTGGAAATGTGAATTCAAACGAAATAAATAAATTTGGTGAAATATGTTAGGTTATGAAAATAGTCAGCTGTCGGTAACCTACGATTTTTAACAAAAATAGGAATGTATATATGAATGAAAGTTACTCACTCACCTTTTCTTCTTAAACAAAAAACAACACTATTTGAATAAAATATAGTACTTATCATACAGTGCAAAAAGAACAACACAACTGTTCAATTACAAAACCATAAAAGAAAGACCACATCACTGATGACTGATGGTCTAGCCGTGGCGTAGATGTCAAATCACAGAATAAAACTATGTAATTGCGCACATGAAATTTTCATATTCTATGCAAAAATATGATTTTTTATCGAGTGTAAAAAATGAATTTGTGTTGGTAGGTATATATTGGTGATTACATATATACATATATATATAACGAATAATTTCCAAGTAACGTATACGTTATGTTTCAATATCAAAATATTATGTATATAATATATCTCTGACGATAGGCATAAGTTACATAACCATGTAACAAAAAATGCTATAAACAGAATTCAGGTTTACCAATGGGCTCACCCCTTAGTCCACTTTTAACAGACATATTTATGAACAACTTAGAGACCACGATAGTAAACTCCGACCTGGGAAAAAAACATATTCATTTTTGGTACAGATATGTAGACGATATTCTTGCCTGTTTCAGAAGTACTACACGACAACTGAACCAATTAATGACATTCATGAACAATCTCAATAGCAACATTCAGTTCACACTCCCTTTCTTTCACACACTCCCTTTCTTTTTTAGAATCCTCATAAGATTCAGCGTTATTCAAAATATCATTAATAATCAGCCACTTCTGCTTCTGCTGATTTTCTACATATTGTATGAAGTCATCATCAAGGTCTGACGTATCTTGGTCCCTTACATTGTCATTTGAATTTTAAATTTGTGATGTAGTGTCACCTGCCAAAGTATCACCTAATGAATCATCTTTTTCGCCAACACTACTAATTAATTGAAACTTGTTCTGTTCTGTGTTATTACAAGTTTTCAAATAATTAATCTGAATATACTGACCTACTAAGTAAAATCTCAATTTCTTCCGATTTTTGAAATTTTATTGATTTGAAAATTTTCATTCAAAATATAGAAGAATAATAATTTCTGAAACAAAAATATTATCGTCTTTATTACACGTGTCATCTAATTTTTTTAACCTTATTACACTACTTATTGAATTAATTTTCAATACTCGAGTATTCATTGTGTGTATTCATCGATATAGTGTGTGAAAGCCAAATGGAATAAATTCATTATTTCGGTTACTGTACATATTTATAAAAAATCCCGAAACACGTTAAATTTAGATTATAATTTGACATACTTAAACGGAAAAATGCTTCCCCTATCTTCAAACCCCGTCGAATGACAGGTACAACCTCCAATTTTTCAAATGGGAAGTATAGGCTTGTGAAATATCGTTTGAAAGGCATTTTCATTCTATATTCAAAAATGTTACCGCTTTCCAGTTCATTGCAACAATCAATATAAAATAAATTGAAAACATGTGGTTACCGAACTTCCACAAAATATACCCACAACTTATTGCAATATACTCAAAAATTATTTCATGTTGAGGTATTGATAATGAGAAAGTAAACAATTTTTAGATGGTATTCTTTAAAAACCTGTGAATAATTTCCGAGGAAACGTTAGTTTTAGATGCCTTGTCGAATTGTTTTGTATGTTACCACATTAGTTGTCAGTATTTTAATTTAAGAGTGCAGTTCATTTACTTCAAGTCTGACAAACGGTTAGATTAAAGGAAATGCATAAAATAACAGTTTTACAAATGATTGGTTTTTGACATAAAACCCGATCACAACAGGAAGTAGCTCGCCTATTTGATAAGAAATTTCCTAATTTACGGCCCATATTTCAAGGATAATAAGAAAAATAGAGAGCAGTTTCGCGAGTTTGGTCATGTGGGGCAGATAAAAAAAGCAATTGTGTCACAATCACTTTCAAGAGGCAATTCACAAATTGAGCACAATTCACGCTCCATTTTCATTTTTCACGGATTCTTCAATATAATGCAAAAAATTTACTCTAATGAAATGGATGCAAACACTTTCGGGAACGAAAATAAATAGAACTTGCATTAATTCATATGTGCACCTGGGAAACACCGACAACATTCAATCTATTTCGTACTGGTGGGGAGATATAGCCGCTCTACTGCAGCCCATCTGAACTATTAGTATAATTTTTTTTTTTTCACCTAAACAATATTCAATCTATTTGAGATAGTACAATTATTTAAATGTAATAAATGGAATACATATATTATTAAAAATTGAACCATACTAATGAAAGAATAAACCAAAACCAAAAAAAATCAAATTCGA
>WOGN01010072.1:0-10553 GCA_015342105.1 Leptinotarsa texana | reverse complement strand
ATGTACTATTATATTTAGGAGCTTTGTCAATAAGAATTCTATTCTTCAGATAATAAAGCATGCTTTGATTTGATTTATCAATGAGGTTGTGCTGGTCAGGACCCGAAACACTGAGACATTCGGAGGGCGCGCAGGCATTCCTAATCAATAACCATGCTCCACACCGTGTAATAAAGCAATCATTAGCTCCATGAATCATGTGTTCTGAGGAGACACAATGATTCAAGAATGACAACCTCAAGTCTGCGGAGTTCAAGGAAAAATTTTCGATATTTTTGTTTTTTCTCCTCTTTTCAGACGATCTTTGCCTGATCCAGAAATGAGAACTCTACGACAAATGATAGAGTAGGGCTATATTAGGCTTCAATCAGTATAGTTCCAATAAATTTGGCACTCATTCCCGACATTTCAATCAATATCCTCCCGGAGCATGAGGTAGAATTATTATTATAATTATTATTATTATTATGACATGAGTTATTCTTGTAATTATATCAACTTACCAGAATCTACATTTCCGACTAATATTCGTCCGACTCTCCCTAAAGAGTTGAGGCTTTGTAAACTTATGGTGTCTTGTTCAATAATGCGGAAAGGATGTGATGTTCTACTAGATCCTACAGAAATTCCATCCACTGAAGAATTCTGACTGTTGGGTGGTGTAACATTACTGGAATGGTAATCATCATCATCAATTTGTAGCTTCTGTCGAATTTCCTGGAATCTTTTTTTACCTCCAATGAAACTCTCGTTTGGTTGCTCTGGTTCATTCAATCTTGAATCTGAAGATTTATGGGTGTTCTGTCGAAGATCTTTGATCTGTCTTGTTTCAAAAACGGAGGTATTACCACTATTTGACAAGTGGTCTGCAGTATTTCTGACAATCCTATAAAACAGGGAAAATTAGAAAGAATTTAAAAATTTGATATTTCAATAATATTTTAACGCCGATTAGTATAAAATACTGTGACTACAAATGTCAATATCACTAATAATCCGCCATAGCTCGAATCTGGAGGAAGTTTTTTAGGCAAGTTAAAAAAAACAACTAACACTATATCGATGCTGGGTAATACAAAATCGAGAGTCGGGAAGAGAATGTTTGCGATTATTTTGTTAGTGTGCACGATATATTTGCAAAATAATTTCAATTTCATTTATGCAGGATCAACTTATCGTACCCTTAGTTGTATAATGTGACAAGCGTTTGCATTCTCACAATCAGAGATTGCTGGAATGGTTTTTGGAAAAAATACATTTTTGAGACTTGTATTTATAATAATAAATGTGATATTTATTATTCAGTCTATGTTGCATGTGCATTATTGTTGGCTGGGTTAGGTTAGGTTTTTTGTCGTGTAAATTTAAACTTTCTAGTTACGAGTACGTCAAGTAGTCAGTAACAACTGTGCCATTTGTCTGAATTTTTTGAAGGCAATGACATCTCCCCTAACCATTCAGAAGTATCAAAGAAACTGCTTCCAAACGCTTTATTTTTGCTCTCTGGTTTCCACGACAAAGGTTTCTGGTTCAGCAGTCCAAATATCTTCCCCATCAGTTGTAGATGATATTGGCTAACAGAAGGTATCACTTATACTCAGACTACTAGTTGCCTTGCAGTGAAAGTTGTGGAAAGACAAAGAACGAATCTTGTTCAGAAGTCGAAGCTTGCCTTTCAACTGATTGCCTTGGCATGTTTTATCCTTCATATTCGTAAATTGAGTTTTCTGGTGATCTCATAGATGACCTTTTAAGGGGAAAACCTAACACCACTGATGAGACCCTCTAGCAGGTTGAAACAGTTGCTTTCTAGTATTATAATAATAATAATAATTTATTCATCAGTAAATTATAATACATAAATATAAAATGGAGTATATGGAGTACAATAGACCTTGATGAATAAACGGTAATTTCCGTTGAGGGTGAAACCTTGTGTGTGGGTAATTACAGAACAATAACAAAATAGAACATTTATGATAATTGAAAACAATATGGGTCAAAAATATTATGATCCAGATATCAAATATAATAAAATTAACATTTATGTTTCACAATGTTTGTGTAAATTAAACACGAAAATAAATTACGACAAAAAGAGTCACTGAATAAAATAAACATATGAAAACTTCTGAAAAATAAAATAAAATTAACATTTATAATTCAAAATTTTGAATAAACAAAAACCACAGTAAATTAGTACAATAAAGTGTCACTGAATAAAATACAGTCAATATAAAATGAACAGTAAACACATCTGAAAGTACAATCTCTATATAAATAAAAGCATTCAATTTTTTTTACTCTTCTATAATTTTATGTATTTCCTTTCTTTCAATTTCTGTTAAGAATGTTTTAAAATGTTACTTGAATTTTTTGAGAGAGGGTTCCATTTTCAAAGTGTCCGGTAGATAATTGAACAATTTCGGGGCTATGTAATTGACACTTTTTGTCTGAGTGTTTTTTTTTAATTTTTCTGTCTTGTACTGTAGGAATGGGAAAAGACTTTTAATTTTTCTTTGGTCAAATATTGTTTAATACATACTTGTACTTAAGACAAACTTTGTTTTTGGGCTCTGGTTTTATCTAGTTGCCTTGCAGTGAAAGTTGCTCTAAAAGACCGTACGAATCTTGCTCGCTTGACAGAGTCGGCTTAGCAACGGACAGTCTTTCAGAATCTCGTTTATATTATATATTCGACAATTGAGTCTTATGTCTATCGCACATATGATGCCATCGCCTTTACTTTTATTGTACTTAATGTATTTGACGTCCAATTGAAACGTTTCCCGATTGGTTAATGTTATGATTCTGAACGACTTTTTCGACGTAGACATAAAAGTACTTTTACAACGCCGTACCTAAAGTATTTGCAAACCGCTATTTCCCTGGTGATTATCTTTATAATATAAAAGTTATATATAAAGTTATTCAATATCCAATAACTCAAAACTAAATGATATCGCTTTCCAACATGGAAGTAATATAATATCATCAAGGAAAGATACCTTCTGACCCACTGTTACCAGCCAGTAGGTGGCATACGACCACGGTTTTCCTCTTACTTAATATGTAACATACATTTAATTCATCATGAAAAATGAGAATTGAAACTGCAATAACGTTAGTTACAAAACAAAGTTTCAATTCTCATTTTCCAACGAATTTTCGTCACGTTTCGAGAATCATTAGTTTCGCTGGTTGTTAGTTGTTTTCCTTTTCCTCTAACTGATGGCATTGATACTTTATAGCCTTCATCTTCTAGATACGGCTTAATTCTCTGAATCCTCTAGCTGACACAAAAACATCTTTTTTTAAAATTTGTTCAAGTACAAACTGATCTTTCAATAAATGTTTCAAGATTGCTGCATCATTCAAGTTGCTGCATTCAAATAGCCCCGTAAGTTCAATAATGTAACCATTCGTTGTGCAAATTGTGAAATGCATGATAAACTTTTCTTGTTTTCCAACCTTTTCTTCTGGCGTTCCACTTTACAAGTCAAAATTATTTTGCGTACCACTTAGTCTCGTGGAGGTAATTATAGATGGAATATGTACATTATTTATTATTTTGCTAACCTAATTAACCTATTTTCCAACGATCGAGTATGAAAAATAAAATTCTGTGTAGTGTTATAATACTTTATTATTTACAAATAAATACAACAATACAACAAAAATATAATGCATTACTTCACTGAGAAGGCTGAGCTTGATGATTAGAGGCCAACTAGGCAATATCTGGCTTAAAATTACTCAATCTTAAACAATGATCATTTTCTATACTAATGAGTCTATTCCGATACTTGTCTTTCAGGTACACAAGTGAAGAGAATGTTGTCTCGCACAAGTAGGAAGTTGTAAATGGAATTAAAAACTTTACTGCTTTGTCAGCTACAGGTTGGGAAACACTGGCCTAAAGTATAATTTTTTCTGATATGCATTGTTTGAACTCGTTCCATGCCTCAGATAATTACCAGAGAATCTCTCAAGTTGTGCCACAAAGAAGCAACTAGAGATGTTGCTCCAAGAAAATTTCTCTAGAATTTGCACTAATACCAAAATGTTTCGGCTACAAATGCCTTTTGAATACCTTCAATACTGTTTCTATGGAATCCCTCACAACTACTTCTTTAGTATCTATAATAGCTGTAATTAAATTATCAGATATGCTGCATCTCAATTTCATAAGAAAATAGACAATTACTTGAATTATGTTACAATTTTTGGAATTTTTCATATTTTCCATAATTTCTTTGAGTATAATAATTGTGTCCAAGTATGACTTGTGAAAGTTTCAATACGTTCTTTGATATAGAACAATTATCGATTTTATCATGCAAACGAGAGTTAACATTATCTGATAATTGATTCAATAACTCATCAACTTCATCTGTATCAATAGGAAATTCATTAGAAAAAATTACCATGGTATTTATCTCAGCCTCATTAAATCTTTGAAACAACATATCTTTCTTTTGGTAATAAATAATCGCTTTTTCATTGTATTCTTGCTTCGAAAGGTACATAGCGAACATCTTTTAGTGATTTACTTTCAGTGATCAACAAATAAAACATTTCTTTATCTTCCGAAGTGAATATTCTGAGCTATCTGTTCTGGTTGTTGATATTGATAAAAGTGCCGGCACTTCAACTGGACAATGGTTGAGATAACTCACTAAATAATGGGCGGTGTTTATATGTGATTTCCAATGAAGAAGGTTAAACAGTTTACAAAAGAAATTCATAAGAGGAACACCGTGTGTTACAGCTTTTTCCTCTTGATTCGGCTGTTCGGCTCCTAAACAAGTCCAGTGAAGTTGTAAGAAAGTTGTAAGAGCTCATTTCAATTATTTTGTTCGCATTAATTTTGTGATAACGGTGACAGAACATATATTGTTCGACTATTTGATAAATTCTCTTCCTTACGCTTGATTTTATTGTATTTGAATGATTTCAGTCTCAATTGCATACGACATCATCAACTTAGACACAGCATTTACAATTTTTCGAAAATGCCACTGCTTCTTTGTTTGCTTCAATAAATTAGCCTTTTGAACTTGCCCTTTGCGAAAAATTAGATTGTATTTGCAACATCGAGAGTTATCTATCACTCAGTTAAGGGTTTTTCTGAGTCTTTCAATGATATATGAACTCATTTTTCATGAACCTGCAACAATAAACTGGTTTATTCAGTCGCCAAAGAGATATAAAGAAACACAAGAGTAATTTTAAAACATTTTTCACATGAAAAATGTAGTATAATCGTTGTATAATTATCTCGAAAGAATTTATAAGGATAATTTAATTACACTCTTTAAAAAATGTTATTTAAAAAAAAATTTTTATTTATCACGTACAATATATCTGAATCAGTAGGAATCAGAAAACAAGTTATCGTCATTAAGCTTAACACAAAAGGTTGCAAAAATGTTTACCAGAATACAATACCAAGTTTCTGCACTGAGTTATTTTGCATTCCAAACAAGGCATAAAATTTTTCCAGAAAACCAGCACTCTTAGCAAAATGTGCATAATGAACAAAAATACTGTAAATTAAACATATATTTTTTTCGTGAAATAAAATTTTTGTATACCCCTCCAAAACTTTTTTTTTAATTTTAATTTTTTCAAATTTTTTCCGGGGTTTTCTGTTATTTGTGTCCTCGCAGGTAATATTCATTTGTAGCCATGATTGTGCTCTACACCCACATATTTTGTTTTCACCGTATGATGATTGGAAACGAATAAAATAAGGGTTTTTTTCCTAGTCTGGGGGACAGAATGGGGGTAACTGCCCCAATAAAAATATCAATAAAATGTTCATCCAAAATGATAGCATAAAAGAAAGATGGCATTTTGACTTAAAAAACCTAAGATACCCTAGATTAAAGGATATAGAGGTTGGCATCAGGCAATGGATATATCTCCAATCTGATGGCGAGCTGTTACAATAAAAATCAAGTGAAAAGGTTTCTGAAGGCGAAGGGCTAATTGATGGAAAATAGAGCGATTTAGTGTTCAGCACCTGAAGGAGAAGTCTATCGAGTGAAACAAACAATACCATAGTCTATTCGGTATACATCAAAGAAAGCAACGTAGTCGTCTCAAGCAAGTGACACTTGAATTCATCCACAAAGTCACTGAGGTATTTCTACCCGCTATGCCCTGTGAGGACGCCGCTAACGAACCATTCAAATAGTGACTTCTGACAAACGACTTAAAAAAATTCGGCCGATGCTGTTTATCATATCACGTTAAACACATTAAGACGCGTATTAATAGGAGTCGGACTGGGAGTACTAATGTAAATTTTCCAATGATTTATTCTGTATGATGCGAAGATAATTGAAATATCGTGAAAACAAATTTTCTTTAAATATTTCATTTTGACGAGGTCAATTTATATTTGAAATAGTTTTTTATTTAGGATTGTTACCTTCTACAGATCTATAAAATAATCAGAATTTTATAGATTTGAAGATACTATTTGAAAATATATACAAATGTAGAAAGTGCGAAAAACTACTGCATTTGATAAATTAGCTTTTTGAAAAAAAAATCTGATTTGTCAGTAATTTGAATTTATGAAATTTTGCATATAAAAATAAATATGTATCATCTGAATACGTTTTCAAGACTATTCATTTTCTTTATCCAACCTATTTACATCAAAACATAATTCATCTTTTGATGTAAGTCACACTGATAATATCAAATTGATCGTAGGTTTGATAATGAAGATGAACAAAGTCTTCGAAACGTCACCAGCTAAGTATACAAATAGAATACGTCTCCACGGTTAGAAATTTTGACATCTGAATTTCGGGTTGAACCGCGCTCAAAGTTATGCATTGTTTGACATTTCGGCTTCGACTTTGAAGCCATTTTCAAAAAGTTGAAAAGTGTGGCTGTACTGAGAGACACACTTTAGTATTTTGTGACTTGACGCCGGGCCCTTATTTTGCCTACTCCCACATTTTAAACATATATGTGTATGTGGAGGGTAACAATCCCAAATAAGAAATCATGTAAAAAATAAGTTAAAGCTAGTTAAACGATTTCTTGTTGGTTTGGGAATGAAGATTCATATTTTTTTTACTGGATTTTATAGTTGATTCAGTAACAATTTTATAGATTTAATGGGATAGTTACATCGAATAAGATATTTGCGATAATTTGTAATCTGAAAAAAGTCTACAGAGATTCGTTGAGTGACTCTTCACTGGATGAATCAGTTTTAAAGGGATTGATGACAACTGGAATTATTTTTTCTGATAGTGAGTCTATGCGATCATTCAAATCCCACATCCCTCCTTCGATTCTGATTGTTTTGTGGATACATTTTTCCCAAGCTTCTTGGTCGAATGGAGCACTCTATATTTCACATAGTTTGAAGGTCTTATTATACCTTGCGACAAATTCTTTAACTTGAGCCCAAGACAGCTCTATTGGATTCATCTCACAGTGATAAGGCGACAACCGAAGAAACGACATTCCTTTAGTCTTCGCCATCTCATTGGTGACATGCCTGACGAATTTTGATTTATAACGTTTAGCCAAGTTGAGGAGCTCCGCATTCGACATGGTTGATTCGAAAGGAAGAGCTTAATATGAATTATTACATCATTATGCAAGTTGCTTGAATGTAATTCCTGAAATATTCTCGTGTCAAAATTATGAATGAAACGATTTTAAGTGAATTTTTAAAATTGCTGTATTTTCATTCATAATGGTAAAGTAAATGAAGGAACCAATTGCCAGTTTATAAAATGAATCTGAATTCTTGTTGAATTTTCAGTTGGTTCTAAGTGTGGAAGTTTATAAATACATTTGATAGATTTATTCTGAAGTTTTTTCAATGGTTTAAGAATTACAGTATTTGCAGACTCCCATATGAAAATTAAATATTTGAATCTAGAATATATGAAACCACAATAAATGTTTATCAAATATTTACAATCAATATTTTTTTATAAAAAATATATCAACAGCGTACAGTTCAACACAGTTAAGACACTATAAATATAAAATATCTTGTTATTCTCCCTAATCAGCAAAATGCTGGTCTGGGGATTCACAAACATTCAACATGACAAGTGAAACACAAAAACTAGAAAACCACTACAAAGCTCATAGTAGTAATGCATCAGACATGTTCTTTCAAACTATTGATGAATGAACTATAGCCCGGCAACTCACGTATATGGACAGGTAATTCATTGAATACTTGTATAGCCCATGTAAAAGGATTGTATAATCCTTTGTTCGTTCTTACCATGCTCAAGTGTAAGTCATTTCTACCCCTTGTATTATACTCATAAAACTGGTTGTTGACTAGTAGATCGTTGATGCTTTTGATTCTTTTCTTTTTATTTTGTATATATTCTTGCATTGCTCAAGTTTAAGTAGATATTTAATCGAATGTAGTTCAGTCTGTGAGAATAAATCATTTGTGTGAGTTCGAAATGGAATTTGAAATAAAATTTTTATTGATTCATTTTGTAGCGTTTGAATTTTTTTGAAATTAGTAATGCCACAATTACCCCATGTGATTAACTGATACCTAAGATTCGCCAATATATATGCATTGTAAACCAAGTATCTATTACTGAAACTCAAGTAACTGGAACACCTATACAGAGCTCCTTACAATTTTATCATCGAGAAACACAATTTGTCGCTGTTGGCTACGAAAATAATAGATTATTTGTAAATACTTCATTCTCAATTCTCTAATGTATATTTTCCCTATTTAATTTTTTAAATTATTTTCAGTCCTTCACCATTTGAAACTTATTTTCTTTAAAATCCTACGAAGAGTTGTTTCGGAAGCCACAATTCCCAAAACGTCATTAATTTTGTGTTGGAACTTTTTTACCGTAATACAACACCCTTCGTCTTATGAAAGTTTTAAATAATCCGTTTAATATTTGAATACTTATACTCGGGAATATGAGGTACTGATGCCCTTCTAGGCCGCTTCTTTCTTGGAGTGGAAAATTTTACTTCTCAGTTATTTACAAATATTAATTGCTCTCATTCTTTAACCACTCTTTCAATAGTTCTTATTGATATACCTAATACAACAATTATTTGTGTTGAAATTGTTATTTTTTAAATTTAGTTTAATGTTACCTGTAGCGAGAGATTTTCATATTTGATAATGTATCCTACTCACATTTAACACTTTAAAAATAATTGAACACTTCGAAAATTATTTTGCGTGCCTGACTCTTGATAACTGGTTTTTTGTTAAGCAATGACATTTTTTTAGAAACAACACTAATTATTCAGACAATGCCAAACGCCAAAAGCATTGGAGGACTAGTAATGATACGCCTCTGGAGCATTTGTATGTCTTGCAAGACCTGTAGTGGGGGTTACATTGAAAATGAGTTTGTGCGCATAACGGCGGGCTCGCCATCACGTTTGGTGCTTGGTGTATATAATTTGAAGTGTCCATCTAACTGATTTGAGTCAGTTAAAATTTACTGATCCTGCATAGACTGCTATGAAATTTGAGTCAATGAAGAAGAAAACAGTTTATTTTTTAGTATGAGCAAAGACAGGGTATTATGTCATACTTACCAAAATGCAATAAAATTAAAAAGCTGATAATCAGTCTAGATATTAAAAGCGTCCATTCATTTTCGTCCCATCCTCCCATTGAAACAGATTCAGTCAGTATGACAGGGTTATAATAAAAGGCACACGTGCAGTTTCCAAGTACCGCACAAATTTGATCACAGTGACTAGTCAGAATTGAGACATAAGAGACCAGGACCACCACTAAAGTTGTTAGAAACTTCGATCCATAGCACCAAAGAATGAAGACTGCTACCTAAAAAGAAAATCAGAAATTTTAGAATTTGTATTTCATTCCGTAACATTATCAAACGTTACTTACATCCCAGTGGGGTACTGCTTGAATCTTCCCCTGAGGTTTTTTCATTATATCAGGATCTAGCGGCCTAAACATTAGAGTGATGCTTATCGTAGGTATAACTATACAAGAAAACCACAATACTTGGCCTGTAGTGAGAAGTCCTGGTAACATTATTACTATTGATAATACTTGCATTAAACTCAAAGCAACACAGCAGCACAACCAAAACTGACCTAAAAATTCAATATTAAGTACTTATCTAAAATTCACTAATGAGTTCTCAACATTATTTATCTTTACAGAGTGGAATAAGAAAGCACAATATTGAGCATTAGAATTACTTTCTAATGACCACTCACAGCCCAGTGGGGTGAGTGGTCGTCTGACTAATCCAAAAAATATTTCTGGATAAGATAATTTCAGAAGAATGTATGCATTTAATTTATTAATGATAATAATAATAATAATTTTCACTCTGGCGAACTCGCTTCACCATAACATCTGGTCAAGAAAGAGTCCAAACAGGGTGGGTCACTTTCAGAAAGGGTGTATTTCAGGGTGATTCCCTCAGTCCCCTTCTATTCTGCATCTCACTGTTGCCATTATCCGTTGCGCTCAGAAAAACTCGAGGGTATAACTGTGGCACCCCCGGAAACCGGAGGCA
>WOGN01010070.1:0-10554 GCA_015342105.1 Leptinotarsa texana | reverse complement strand
TTCTTTGTATGATGATAAAGCAACATAAAAAACCACAGTATATTGCTGGTATAGTGAATTCAATCGTAGTCATAGTCCGGTCGTCGACGAATTCCGTGAAGGTCGTCCAAAATCGGTTGTTGTACAACAAAACATCGGTGCAGTACGTGAAAAAAAAAATGATTAAAAAATTTGGCCGTGGTGCTTAAAAAGACGTGTATAAAATCGTGACAGACGATGAATCATTGAGCCGGAAATAAGTTTTATACAAATTAGCAATCGACTGTGTGGATAATCCAAGACAAGCTGAATCCAACAAAAGTTCTTCTTAGAAGAAGCACAGCGAAGCAATGGTCTCTATCCCAATATAATTTTATATATTGTTCCGTTTGTCGAATAGTTTCAGCACATACTACAGCTACAGAAGTAGCTTTGTCTATAGCTCCTAAAGGCCGCGGTGTTAGTGCGCCCGACTCACGATCGGAAGGCCGTGGGTTCGATTCCCGCTTCGACCAGATATTTTTCTCGAGAGAATTTATCTGGTTGAAGCTGGGATGATTCTGCAGACGTGTTAGGAGAAACACGTTAAAAGACCTCGTTAGTCCTTAGCTCGCACAAGTTTCTCAACTTCTTAGAGTTGTTGTTCGAATGGGGGCGACAGCTGATTAACTGAAAAACCGATTTTTAAACAGCCCGGGATTTGTCAGCTCTTCACACATTATCCCTATAAAAAATGTTTGTTGATAAATAATGTTAATGAATAATATGTTTGATGGAATTGAACATGCAGTGATATGGTGGAAGACGAACCACTTGATTCCCATATTTTTCTGCGAGAGTATCAGCTTCATATATAGGTGGTGTTTTATTCCTAGAACGTAAATTCATAATGTGTTGATTCAGCCTTAATAACAATCTCAGTTACTTTGCAACTAAATCTACTAATTGTGGTTTGGAAAGACTATTTTCGAATGGAATGTTATTGTTTGATATCCATTCTTGGATATCTGCTTTCTTCGATGCTGATGTTAGGGCTCTATTAATAACAGTACTGTGATAACTTACATTATCCATGACTATAACCGAAGGCTCTTCTAAATTATTAATAGTTTAATTTATTATTAGTTGGTATTCAAAACAATGCAGAAAATTTTGTTGGTTCATTTCTCCGTGGTAATCACAATTCTTTGTTTTTTTTTTAACAAATTATCAGATCTGCTCCATGAATAAACCCGGTACTGCATGCAGCATGAAGTACAATATGTATTGAAATACAAAAAATCAGCTAGTGTATTTTGTTTTCATTTTATGGTTGTATATACCTTGCACCACCAACCTTAGTCTTTTTGACACATTTTACGTTGAAATCGTGCCAGGATCGTCCAACGATACCCATCTTTGAATACCCAAGTTCTATTCAAGAATACAAACTGACGTAAACTCTCTTCCTTAAGTTTCATATAATCATGTAAAGAATGTATACGTGTCATTGCAATACTAGGCAGCTCCATCAAACCACGGCGTGGATAATCTTTTTCGTATGTAAAAGCAATTTTCTTCAGAATTTTCCATAAAGATGTCTTACAACACTTGAAAAGATCACGTTTTTCCGGTTCATCTTTCAATTTTTTCAAATTATGTTTTCCTGAATTATCCACTTCTATTAGATTTATTCACAATACGGTTTACAGTAGTAATACTCAACTTCAAGACATTTGCAACCCTCTGAACTCAACAATCGACAAAAATGTTAATCCAACTCAACATTTGTATATTCTCAACATCTATATATATAGATGTAGGCTAGGTAATTGATACAATTAATATAACTTACGTCTCTAACAACACTTAGTCGAAGTTAAGTCCATTCTCAGGTTCCCTTTCAAAGTAGTCTATTAAAGACGCTACTATTTATTGAGACTATTTCGACAATGCTTTAGGTATATTGAATATACGAAGGTCTTATAAAAAGTGATTAGTTCTGAAGAGAAAATGAAGATTGGCAGTTTTCGAGTTTTTTTCGATCCGGCAACGTCTGAAATTTTACTATCAGTTGATCATCTTACAAGATGAAATTGCTATTGAATATATTTATTTCATTGGAAATTTTAACGTTGTCGGATATACAAAGTTACCAAAAATGACGTCATTATATTCTTAACGTGAATATCATTTCACATCATTTATATGGCCTGAATAATAATGAAAGTAAATAAGTACTGTCACTGAATTGCACTATTGCATTGCATTGCACTGCATTATTTACATTCGTGATATTTTGTGATGATGTTTTGGATGTCTTTGTACTTCTTTAAGTAAGACATTGATGTGTACGTTGGCGAAAATATTGGGTTTTGTAACATTTGATGTCGATTAGAAAATCAACCACGACATAGAATATTCCAACAAATTCAAGACCTCAAGAGAAACTTCATATATATTATGTGAACGATAAATTACTTTTTTTGTACAATTTGTACTTTCAATTTTCAAACTGTCAACTGTTCCGACTACTCGGTTCATTGTATTCCGAAAGAAAATTTTGCACACATGAATCAACCAGAATTCCGTTCCAACAACAGCATGTTAAACATACTCGTCTACAAGACAATATAATTTTCAAGTTGATAAAATCTGCGTAATTTGGTCTTATGGGATCGGACAACGGCTACATCCAAACATCCGAAAACGAGACAGTCACAAAATGAGTCTTGACCAAAATTACTATTTTATAATGAATACACAAGGAGGGCGACCCCATCAAAGAGAACATATTTCGGAAAACTGTGATATCATAGAAAATTTGACCTTTGTTCTCCCTTTCTTAAGACCCAGAATGCTCTGCTTTTGTATGATTATAGTGTGATATTCTTGCAATACAGATTAAAGTGGCGTGCCTTTTGAGTTCGTGGATGGTCGAACGCCTTGTATAATAGAAACAAATACCAGTCAACCATCTGTAAATACAGAGCACATGCGATTTACCCACATTCCATATGTAATGACCAGACATTCTTACTAACTTTAGCACTGTCCCTTTCGAAATTATATCTCTTTATACAGAACCGCGGAATGGTTTCTATGTCTACATGAATGCAATTTTCAATTAAAATTATAATGGAAAAAACTAAATTTTATGATGAGAATGGGCTGGGGTTGTTGTGATCACTAAAATAACTGAATTTCATGTTTCACAGATTCAGATAAAAGATAAATAGTTGAACCATAGAAGAAACATATAGAAGAACCATATATTTATATTTTACAAATTGTGAGATTCATTCGAATAAACAAACCCATAACTACATTTCTGTTATACATGTTATGTCTTCACTGAATTTATCTTTTTAAAAATAAACTTTTTGAACACAAATTTGAATTACAATAAAGAGTGTTACAAAATATGATTTAAGATTTGAGGAACGTATATAGTCGCGATATTCTCAAGAATGCGGCGTTCTCTTGTTCTCCCCCATTTATTGGATCAGCAACTGCTGATGTAGATGTGCGTTTCTTCGATTATTCTTGAAAAACCTTTGGTAATTGCGTAGTGGCTGACGCAATACAGGGACCCATAACAACTCAAGGATCTGAAATATATTATAATGGTTTGTTGCTTCCACAAAACATTCTTATAGTAGTACTCAAAAACTAATCACATTCACTTTTTTTATTATCTTTTGGTATTCCGTTGTACATGTAGCCAATTTGGTAACTGAAGGACCGTATAAAGAATTCATGATAGTGAATGGGTGGAGTTAAAATACCTTTAAATCGAATATTGATTGTATGAACATCGGTTGTAGTTGAATATTCTGAGAAATAAGAACGCTGCATGCAGTCGCCTACGCATTTCCATATTCCATTTTTGCTCATATGCTTTCGTTAACGTACACTGAATCAACAAAATTCAGGGTAGACAAAACTAAATTATCACATAACATTATTCTTGTTGTCTTTATAAACAAATTTCAATTTCCATAAATAATCTTGAGAGTTCCATAAGCCTTTTGAATAAGTTTTTTCACGTGGGTTTCGAATCTTGAATTACTTTCGAGAATAAGCCCCAGACTTTTCGCTTGATCTACAATGGACAGGTCCTTGTCAAGTATTTTTTTTTCATTTTGTCTTCAATTATCTCCCTGACATTTTTCGGCCCATTGATTAAAACATTTGACTTTTTTGGGTTGTTAACTGGTCAATGATGAGTTGCAGTTTCAATAAAATTATTGATGTCTTTATTAACTTATTAGCGTCTTCAGGTTTGAAAGAGATATAGATCTGGGTGTCGTCTTGATATAGATGAGAAGAACAACGTGCAAGGGAGTTAACGAGCTAGCTGGTATAAATAGAAAAAAGTAGTGGACCTAGGATTGAACCTTGTGGTACACCCGACTGGATGGCTCCTAATGTCATACTCTGATATCTTCCTTCCAAATAACTTATAAGGAATTCAATACCATTTTCAGATATTCCTAATGGACCGATGATATTGCTTCTCTCGATTGCAGAAGATATGGGGATTGACTTCAACATTATGTTGATATCATGTTAGATATATCCAATGCTGGCAACATAGTTTCAATCCAATTTTCTTCGCAAGATTTTCAGGACAACTGTGTACTGATTCGTGAGGAAGAACATGTTTGACAGAATCTGTATCAGAACTAGTCCGTGCAAAGCTTATTTGTTAAACCATCTGAAAATGGAACTTTCGATAAAGTTCAACTGTATTGTCAAACATGCGCCCAACTAACTGACTATTATAAGAAAACAAGTATAGCTGAGGCACCAGTCCATCTAATAATAATCTTTAAATATGACTTAATCTCTGACGGAAGCACCAAATCTGGTCATTATTACGCATTGGTCAAAGACGAAACGGACTGTTTAAAGTTTGACGATAGTCGTGTCACTAAGTGTTCTGGCGATGTCTTGAATTCATTGGAGCCTCTGGAAACGCCCTACATTTTGTTTTATGAAAGAGAGGTCATTGGCAGATCAAATAGAAATATCTGCATGGTATGCAGACGTACCTAAAAATGTTATTTTCTTCAATTCAATCAAGAGAATATATGAAGAAATATTGTCCATCCTTCACTTAACAGTATGGAAGTCTGTAACACTTAAAGCTCTGTTGAGAACTGTTACTTCGTTCAATTTCTGAAGATTACAAGGCGTTCATTTGAAGAATATATTATACATCTTTTCCTGAAATCAGATATTGCCTGACACAACACTCCTATCATGGGGGAAAGAAGCATCATCTTGTTGAAGACAGATTTCAGAGCTACGACGTTGATTAAATATAGACGATAAATTATTGATAATAAGCAAATAGACGCGACTTCTATTACATAGTTATCGGTATTGCGTTGTTGAAGTCATTTCGGAATTCTGGCTGATTGTTTTTGAAGTAGTATTAAAATTTGTTCCTTTCGAGGACATTCGAATAATATTTCAAATCATCCCAACCTTCACGAACTGAGCAATGATCCTAATGAAGTAACGACTTGAGACAATAATATTGGTGTCGCCGGAACTACTGATTCACGAGTATAATTTCAATGTCTACCAAGACTATGATGTTGAATGAATTAATACAACTAGCACCATTAGGGTGTTAGTGTACTAATTTCGAATTATTTCAATTTCACAAATTGAGGAATTCTGAGTCACACTTGCCCATCATTAAACTATTTATTGCTCGTTTTGCAGCCTGAATTTATATTGTACATTATTCGAATTGAAAAGAATTACCGGTTTCCGCTGAACGGTAATTATTATGATTGGAATTGTCTGAGTCGTAGTTATAAATGTCGATTCCTGAAATTTCATCAGGAGAAATGAGGATTTTGTATTTCTAGGTGGGTAACAACGTTTTTTGTTGAATGGTACAGAGTATAGGTGTCACTGTCTGAGAAAAAGGAAATCCACATGAGTTATGAAGATAAAAAATTGGAGAAAATAAAACATGAAATTAAATCAATAGAAGTGGAAAATAAAAAACTATGCAAGTTTGGAATATACCTATAGCTACCGGACTGAGTCATGGCCGGTGGGAGGAATCGTATCTGCGTGAAGTTTTACGTGGTAGCTGAACGTGTGTACAATTTTCTTGGGGTTATAACTGTAATAACTACAGATTTTTTTTAATTATTGTTTTTCTAGATGACCAACGTTGACTCAAGTATTTAATTATGTCTTGCAACTTCTAGTTTTCACAGTTTCAAATTATATTTTTGGAAATGAAAATATATATTTTGGTCCTCTTTGAGTTTTCTTCAATAACAGATGGTTACTAAACTGTATCCATCCAAGAAACAAAGTAACTCAAACAAAGATAGATACATGATCACCACGCACATTTGTATCTATTGGGTAAGGGGGCCTTACGCTGGCCCATCAAATTTAACTGCAATCGATCGTTCTTTAGTGCGACTCTGTACAAGCAGCCTTATCTGGGAGATCACGTGCACTAAGTAAGATAATGTTTTGTAGCACTCCGATGCTTAGACAGACAAAGTATAGTGTAACTGGGTTCTGTCAGTATTTTTTGGGTATACCTCTTCATCTTCCGATGTGTTGTACTTTGTTATTGAGTCTTGTATTGATGGGGTGACACATGTTCAATCAGCTTACCAATTCCATGTGTTGTGAGATAATTGGTAGATATATTTGCATGTTTGTTAGGAGCACAAAATCCGTGGATGAAAACACCGCATAATATTAAAATTTGGAGGTCAGATGAATTTCATTAGTTTGGACTTCCATTGTCTAATATGATACAGAATGATCTGAAATCTTCTCGTGAGGAGAAACTAGCAAATAGGGCACACATCAACATGACATCAAGTGGTCCCAAGCTGAGATCATCCATAGGAAGGAACACTGGTATAGGAAATTCAAAGAGTTACAGCTTGTTTTTCGAAAATATGCATAATAGAAAAATTTCTATGAAAATATTTCCAAAACACCGTTTTACGTAGAATTCAATGGTGTATTTTTCAAACATGTATTTTGTTAAGTGAGTTATTGATGAAATTTTTTCAATGAGACACCCTGCATATTCCTGCATATTTCAATAGAGCTTAAAATTACCTTTCCAAAAATTTAACAAACTAGAAATTTTGCTAGAGTCATCTTTGAAATACAGATCTTTTAGATTTTTTCATGTAGACTTTGAATCGCACACTTTGATCAAGGCTTTGGACAAACCTGAGCAAATGCAGAATTAGCAAGTAATTTGTATCACGAGAGATATTCAGAGAGAAGACAACAGAGACATTTTCGCAAGATTGCAACACAACCTAATTGATAACAAGTTAGAATAAATAGTCGTTTTAGGAACTATTGAAAATAATCACAAAACGTCAACGTGAAATTTTAAAATATCAAGAACTAACATTAGGGGAATTTTGAAAAAACACAAATTTAAGTCATACATGCCAGAAGGTATCATCCACTCAGACCAGGAGATTTTGAACGCCGCATATCTTTTTGCCAATGGTTCCTGGAAAGTTGAAACCAAGTGCGTGTTTTTTCATTAAACTTCACTTGAACAGACGAAGCTTATGTGAGCAGTACCGGCATTTTCAACTGCTACAATTCTTATACTTGGGCACAATAAAATCATCATTCTATTGTGGAGCAGAAGTGTCAAGGAAGATTTGGATTTAGTATGTGGGCAGGAGTTGTCAGGAGTAAAAGTATCGACCTGTTTATTTATAATGGTATTCTCACATTACAGAGGTATGTAAAAATTTCAAGACGAGATATTGAACCCCTGCACAACACTGCAGGTATACCGATTTTTTGGCTGCAAATTTTGGTAATAATTGGATAGCCAACCAAGGACCCAACCGTTGGCTGGCTAGGTAACGGGACCTAACGCCTATGGACTTATAATTCTGGAGAAGGTTGAAACATCTCATTTTCAAGCTGCCAAACAATTCTAGATACGAATAATGCAAAGTTTTGCTTCACTCACTTTTATTGAAAAAAGTGGCAAAAAAACTTTCAGAAAAGTGGTCGCCTTTGTATAGGAGAAGCTGGTAGACATTTCGAACATCTTCTCTGAAAAAATATCTTTCATTGTTTTTTCTTTATCATTATTAATATGATTATTATTGAAGTTTAATTTATTACTATTGAATGCAGTATAATCCAGTGTTATGCGTTTCAATTATTGCTGTGGAAAGCTTTCTCAACACTTGATAGCTACTGTTTTATCGCCGCACCGGCCTACTTGATCAAAGGGTGTGTTTTGAAGTCTCCATGAAAAAACCTAAAACTCTATATTTCAAAGATTACTCTAGCAAAACAACAAGTGTTCTACATTTTTGGAATGGTAATTTTAAGCTCTATCGAAATACGCAGGAATATACAGGGTGTTTCGATAACTACTGATATCTCATTTGAATGCTACGACAGAAAGAGGTTTGGGAACGTTTTTTATAAACCAGAAATTTTTGCAAAAAAAAAACTTTTCGAAAATGCACATTTTTGAAGAATATGCTGTAACTCAGAAATGATGACCGATATCGATATGCGGTTTTTACCATTGAGTTTATCATAAAATTTGACCCGTAGATACAGACATTAGTTCTTATATACTTAGTTGGAAAACAGGAGTTTCCCTTTTTGTGAGTGTCCAATTTGGTTCACTCTGTACAATCCTTAATGATGGAAATCGTTTGCGTTCACAGCTTTTCCAGCATTCAATTCAAATAATTCTGTAACGAATCAACATCAGTAAAGCTTCTGAGTCTAAAAAATGCCTGTCATGGTATCTACAAATGCGCCAATCAACGTTCACCAGTGTTCTCATACTTTCTTCAACTCGCCTTCAAGGGAAGGGTGGCATTTTCTTGTTGAAATACATCCCAAAAGGATGAAAAATCACAAATAACTATGGGTGAATTTTTTTATTATCAGTGATATCAGTTCTCTATTGATTTCTCATTGAATGAAATCTGTGTTACTCATTTATATAAATCCTAATAGTGAATGCCACCAGTGACGACAAAACATGGCCACCAATCTGTCTCTTAGAACTTTGTATCGGAGTTGTTTACAGGTGGCTGGTATAGTAACATTTCATTTTGAATTGACTAGAGACGAGACAGCGATAAAATATACATTCATAATCAACTCGATGAATATCAAACTGGACGCAATTGTAATAAGATGAACTAATTATCTCAATAATCGTTTTCATGGTGTTAAGTGATGTCTCCATATAAATAATTGGATATTTCCGGAGATACATGTGTGTGGGTATATATTACCAGTTTGTTAATTTGTTTAAAACTACTATCGTTTATATAGAGAGATGTAAATATGTTGAGTCATTTCTCCGATGTTTTAATAACCTATTGTGACCATGTGACACCCTGAAAACAATCGAAAGTTTTAATTGGTAATTAACCACCTTCATTAATTAAGTGACAGTCTGGAGTGCATATGGGAGCATTATTTCATGATGATTAATATTTAAATGTATACTTCCTCAATTCATAATAATGTAATCTACGTTTGGAAACGAGGCATCAGTTCCACGGCATTGTCTGCTAGGTTTTGAATAATTAATAATGAATTCTGTGGAACTAGTTGTCTAAGCGCCAAGCGTCACTGTTTTATTGATTGTAATACTCGTGGTTTGAAAGGAACTGAAAGTTAAGTATGTTGACCGAAAGGTTATCGTTTACTATATAATATAAGAACTTAGTCGGAGTCACGATTGAAGAAAACTGTCAGTCTGCCGCAGTAGCAGACGAAACGTTTTTCAATTACACAGTTAAAAATTTGTGACAGAATTCGTCAATACTCCAAGTATTCAATTAAACTTTCCTTGCAACTGAGCACCTGACAAAACCGCAATACATATTTCACTATAAAAAAAGTTCCTCAGTCGTGTTCATATTCATTAGTGTTTCGTATTATTGAAAAATTTCAATCTATTGAAAACACTTTCTCAACACCAGAACACAATTACATTATGATGGTCTCCTGAGGACGTTTACTTGATTAACGAAACGCGCGTTGATAGGTCGCAATTTTTGTTCATTTCACACCAAAGGTGCCAGTACGAACTATGAAGGTAAGCATTTGAATCGTATGATCTTCTAATCACTTGATGGGTAAGGTGTTTAGGTATAAAATATTTGAAAAACCTGAATGAAATAGGAGAAAATTCATGAACTCGTTTAAATGGACATGTTATGAATTGAAATTACTCGAGTTCATATATCGACATAAGAAAAAAAAATTGATAAAGGAGAAGTATTTAATTCATTTGGGTCATTCAGCAACTTTTTAGAATCTATTTTCCATGCATTGAAATTTCAGATTTATCTCTTTAAAAAACTATTCTTTCATTCTTTGGCATAATGTTCTCCCTGTTTGGCCAATATATAGTTTTAGGCAAGAACTGCAAGTCAACTTATATATTCCTGATCTATCCAACATTGATTCATATTAAAAATCAACCAGTAAGTCCACTCCACTGCAACTACTTTCATTCATAAATTCACAAAGTTCTCGGTGATCTCGAAACGAAGTGCGGAGCTAATT
>WOGN01010069.1:0-10554 GCA_015342105.1 Leptinotarsa texana | reverse complement strand
TTGTTATTTTTGGTTAACCTTATTAATTTTGTAATTGTTTTTTCGGGGTTTCAAATCATTTTATATTAGATTAGACAATGGAAGTCCGAACTGATGAGGTCAAGTATTGTTGAGAAATAGAACTTATTTTTTTTCGAACTCAAACTTTCGACCAATACCAATTGAGCAAACAAAAATCGATAAAACCAGTTATCCTACGCACTTGTAGATTTATCATGTTGTTTGCTCTTAGGGTATAACTAAACAACAGTTAAAGTTTTCGTTGAAAAAGGGAAATTTATCGATGTGATTTTGAGATTACTCTTGATAAAATTTTAATGCTGTTACGATTGTTTCAAAATTATAATTTCCTAAACAATTTTTGGCATTGAAAATAATGAAAAAATTCAATATAACTCATTAGTAAACAAAAAAATATCGGTGGTGAATTATCCAATTCATCACTAAATTATATCTCTTATTGAAAAATCATTTGTATTTCTAGAATGGCTAACAAAATTATCCATTTCCAAATATGTTGATTCGAATTCGCATACAGAATGTGTATTTTCCTTGAAGATAATGAATTATACCCTGAAAAAGACTAGGAAGATGATGTGTTTTTGTTGCTTTTTGACTTGATGAACGAGGAATGGTATTATTCGACTTGAAAGGTAAAATATAAATACATTTCATATTCTTAATCAGGACCTGTTGAATTTAGATTTCGTACTTTTTTAGAGATTTTGGTATCAATAAATACCTGTTAGATAAAGATAACATAGAAATGGAAACAAATTGAAAACGTTCTGGAATCATCACTTCAGAATACCTGGTAAGTCCGTTGTTTCATCAAAAGTTCATAAACTAGACGAAATGAATTTTCATTTTCCTAAATAACGAATGTTCGTAAAAACAGCGTAGGCTGGCCGCTTTCTATTGCAGAAATCAACTGCGAGGTTTCTGTTACCATATCTTGATTCGTGGAGAGCTACCAACAGTCGATGGACTTCATCTTTAGTGGGGGAACAAACGAAACGGCTGTCGGGGTCGTATCTGAAAAAAAAGTAATGTATCCTTCATATGAAAAAAAAATCTGTTCAAAATCTGTTTTTCCGTTAATCATGAAAGTTGGTAGTTCACCAAATTTTGTTCACCAAATAACAGTGGTGATTTCAAAGAAACTTATCATCAATAGAAGCAATTCAGCAACGATTTTTAAAACTGCTAAGCCTAAAAACAAGAAACACGTGTCCGCGGTTTGCCCCTCATTTTGGAGTGTTGTGTCCACAAATTGTTTCATTTTTTATTTGTATCATACACAGTCGATAGAATCGTTATATGTATTTATATCCTGGACCCGGATGTCATGCAGGTAGCTAGAGCTGCCTACGTGGTTATGTTAGATGTAGCCTGGGAATTCTAGGTCTTCTAACTGGAACTACAAATGTGCGGTTGGCTCCTGTTTTTGATTCTGTGCATATGTGTTGTTCCTGCTTTTGGCAAACAAGTGTTGCCCATCTTTGCACTTGGCTGCACCGCGCTGATGAGGTCAATAACCAGAAATATATTTATATATAATATTTATAGTATGTGAGCTCTAGTTAAATTTTTGTAATTTCTAGTGAGAAGATGTAAAAATGAGTTCTATTTCAGTAAGTTATTATAGACTTGATTGAGATTATTGATATCGCTTCTATTATTGATACTATTGGAATCTTTTTTTATGTGGATCATCTCAACCTTGTCGAATTCGAATTAATGTTTATATTTTTTTTCACGTTTGGGCAAGACTCTAATGTCAAGAAACATGAAAAACATAGTTTGAATCTTTAGATACAACCAACTAATCTTCAGCCATTATCGTTTCAGTGAATGTTCACACATATTTATTGTATGGTTCTGGGAATATTATGATTATTATTAAATTTTTATTTTGATAGCTCTTGCTGATTTTTGGGAAAAAAACCACATAGATATAGGTATTTCCACCCACTGATCACGAGTTTGAAGTCGAAATTCAGCGCTCTGGTTCACTTTTCTCTTGGCTTTGCTCTAAAAGAGAAATAATTCAACTGCTTTTGTTTCCATTCATTGTCGTCAATTTTTCTTTGTCAATTCAGCCTTTTCACAAATGAAACTTTACACAAACTGTGTGTAATTTGGCATTTTTATTCGATAGATGTTTGAATCCGACAATATTGAATTTCTAGTATGGTTTGTGTTATTATTATTAACAACTGTGCTGATAACTTTATGTCGGTTTAGTTGTGTGTTCTTTGCCCCACTGCTCAAAATATTGCTCCTTTTGCATGCCTGATAGATTTGGTTTTATAACAGTTATAAAATTCAATTATTGAACTGCTTTCTCGTAGGACCTCCAGATTATGAAATCCCCCACCGAACAGCATCCCAAAACGAATTTATCTTAAGGTATGCGTATCCTTACTGAAAGGATGTGATACTATGAGCTCATCAATGCCATTAACAGAACCTCTGAAATACCAGGCGTTTTCTTATTACAGAAAGCATTCTAACGGTAAAGCAGGGTTCTACCGTTATCTATCTCTTTTTCTTAGATACTCATACCTTTTTTGGACTTTCAGTAACCAATAACGAAGAAGAATATCGCTCAAACTACCCGAACTATTTGCTCTGTACCATCGAATAAAGAACAAGAGCTTTCAGTTCTTAAACTACTGAGCTTATTACCTAGAACGTCTGTTGGTGTATTCAGGATGTGACATAGTTGCCTTCTGTCTTGCACCAAATTTTTAAGCATCAGAAGTTGAATCTGCATCAGGATGGGCAACAATATCAATGAGCAAGTCAACAGATGCTTATGTTCAGGAGATGATTCACCAAACCACATGTGAAAAGGTCCTGCATGGCTGAATCTGATATATTGTCAGATATTCTCTTGTGTATGCATATGCAATTATGACTGTCATAGAGGATATTTCAGAAGATGGTCCACAGATACGAGCCCAGTACTGCACGTTCCTGACGACAATGGTTACAGATTATCTGGGAGGATCAGGAACCATAAAATCCTCGACCCAATGAGGATCCACTTCATATATATGAAAGTAGTCTCGATTGAATCAGAGTTTCGAGGAGATTTCGCCTTGCCGAATTCTTTTGAGTACCACTGACGTGAACTAAAATGAAACACCTTTGTTTCAATTCTAACGACATGAATTGGGAACTATTGTAGTTAGTGACTATTGAGAAACATGTCATTTTTCACGATAATATGAACATTTTTTCTATTAGAGGTAAATATTTGTTGGTAGCACAACCAGTGACACAGTTGACGAAGAATCGCCAAGGACGCGAATGAAAGTAATGATTTTATTTCGAAAGTTTTGTAACTTCACACTGATATGAGTAATTAGAGTGAATCATGCAGTTAAAGAAAATGGAGCAATGGAAATAAAAAAATTGTTACTCATGTTGAATATTTCTCCATATTTTTCATTCAACTTGATAGAAAATATTGTTCTAGAACCTGATTCTCAGTAGTTTCACCACAAATATTGTATACATTTTTACTCGAAGACACCTACCTCACATTTTGCCTTTTCCATGGATATTTTCTGTAATATCTCATTCTCTTCATTGGAACCGGGTTGACTTGCTCATCCTCCTCCACCACATGGTCATTGAATATTGAGTTATCTGGTTGCTGAGCAACATCGTTGTTTTCTACGTACAGCAGAGGACTCTCGCCATTCGGCCAGGGCAGGATTAGTAGCTTTCGCAGAATATCTATAGCTTGTTCCAATTCTTCATTCTGCATTTCATTGGCTAACAAAGGATCAGAATCAGCTGCAAACATAAAATATAATATCGACAACTGATGTTGATTTGAATTTTTTTTCATTGTTTTCAATATTGAAGCATCAAATGTATATAGTACAGAAAATGAAGTACAATTTTGCCTGATATAGAACAAAAGAAAGAAAGCATGTTTCTTTGAATCTTTTAAACTTTGAATGGACTGGGTAACGCATCAATATTAAACATTTTGGCAATAACTTTGAATATTTTTTTACATGTTGAACATATCCGATCCGATCAGCTTCATCGATCATCTCTTCTTGGAAGCGAAAAAATGACTGCAAGGCTGTAGTCAACAAAGCTACAAATAATGAATGTTTCATCATAGTATTTCAATTCAATTGTTTCAATTAGAAAACAATTACTGAGCGAAAAGTAATCGATGCAAACTCAGCATTCCATCAAGTCGAAGATTTCATCCTTCTGTAGTTTCATTATTCCCAGTGAAAAATACGACGAGACGTTATGAGCTGGTGAATGTTGTTCATCTGTTTTTTAGGATAGTCATGGAGTTATTTTAATAGATTATCTATCTCTGAAGGAAAAACCATTACAACCTCCTCTCGATCCACCATAGGCCTCATCTGAACCACAAATGGAATGTTAAAATAAGTTGTCTTTGAAGGATAAGACTGACTAAAAACGCAGACAGGATGAAACTTGTTCGGTGGTCGATGTCGAAACCTGACTTTGCAATGTACTGCTTTTGGATGTTTACCAATTATATTCAGTCCTCTGTCGGTCCTCTGGTGAAAAGGCAACTAGATGCATTCAACACTGCATCCCTGATTCAGCCTAGTACCATTGATTAAACCAAATGAGAGTTGAAACAGCGCTATGTTCTGTCGGATAGGAATGCTTTCTGATTGGGCTTCAGTATGAACTGTTGGATTTGCAGCGAAACTTTTAGAGAAAGATAGAGCACAAATTTGGTAAGAAGATGGACGTCAAAGATTGATAGTATTTGTAGAAAGGGTCTTGTGGGAGAAGTACTCGCTACTCACTGAAGTTATTTAAAAAAAAGTGTGAATCAATGGCAATCTACAAAGCTGAACTACTTTGTGGATGCAGGTTTGATTAGATTTTTTTTTCATTTACTCGTGAAGTCGATTCGGTGTTTCTCTAAATTTAGATACTCCTTCGTAGAAAACATCAAATTTTCGAAATGAAACTGGCTCTTGTGCTTTGTTTGTGAGTAGTACTTTATTTCCTCAAGTTATTAAAGGTTTTTTATATCGATCGATATTAGATTTTACACTTGGATAACTTACTTCTTTTGAATTTAGAGTGAAACATTTTTTGAAACTTCTTTAGACTTCATGGTTTACTGAAGTGATGAACAACTAACAGGACTCCGTATTCAAATCTAGATGGTGAGATTCAATGAAAAAGTGAGTAGATTTCAATCTAACTCAAAATGGCTTCTCAATCTAATATGGCCATTCCAAGTTTTGCAAACTTCTGACTCGTGATATTCTAGTGAATTGTAATAAAATCAGATTGAGTAAGAAAACACGGTACACATATCTCAAAACGTGAGTAAAGTGATGTTATATTTTTGAGGTCACTGCGTCATGATCAGAACTGTGTAGCCTAGTTTGAATCCTGTATTACTTAGTTACTGGCTTATAGAGACAGGCTTGTTTGGCCATCAGTGGTGCCATCAGTGCCACACCGTTAGTATCCATGAGGATCCTTCTAGATCTACCCCCATATTTTTCTCCATATTTCCATATAGCACATTGCCAATTGAACAAATCAATCCAATGCAGAGTACGCTAAACTGCTGGTTGACACTGGAAGTCATAGCATTCTGTGAATCACTTCTGATATCATGCCTCCGTCAACTACGAACTGCCTTATGAAGTACTGTTCCCGATTAGAGACGACTTGATCCTCCGGAATAAGAAGAGATAGCTATTGGTTCACAGATGGATCAAAAACACCTCCAGGTTCTGGTGCAGGTGTTTTCAGTTGCAGACCCAATTCAACTTCACATAAGTTTATAAAAATATTCTCGGTCCGTTAAGCGGCATTGGAAGCTCTTGGCTCCTACCAAACAACATCTAAATTGGTAGAAAATTGCCAAAAACGACTCTCCTCGATAAGGAGGCTCAATATAGCGTCTCTGGTCTGGATTTCCGGCCATACTGGTCTAGAAGGCAATGACACTGCAGACTCTCTTGCAAAGGAGGGCGCTGCAAGCAGCTTCATCGGACCAGGCCTTGTCACTGAACACCTGGATTGAATGGATTGTGTCTTATATGACCGTTACTTACAAGGGTTGAATATCATTATACTTAGCTTCGTCATATTGATTTATCAAAAACTACTCTGAAATTGATGTAAGAGGTTTGTAGTCATCTCCTCAGTCATGTTCTAACAATCTTTCACTTTTTTGGTTCGTCTTGTATCTATCCTATTTCATAAGCGTATGTTTCATGAATTCATTTTCTACTATACGTTTGGGAACTGAGTTTTGAGAATTCGCGAAACAAGAGAGTGTTTGCATTAAAACTTTCACCAATTTGTGCGATTGGCCCTCTGATCAATTAAGACACACTTTTGTGTGTAGTTGAAAAATAACAGAAACTCTCAGGCGAATTTCTACATTATGAATTTTACGACTTTGATATTATATAATACGTTTATTATTTTCTATGTACTCAAGAACTATAGATGATGAGTCTCTGCTATCGAAGGTACATTTGGCACAATGGATCTCTTAGCTTAATTCTGCTAGCTTTGTTTCAAGTACGTCAATTTCTCCAATTCTTTGTTTCTTCACTATAGGTCGAACTTTATAAATCCAGACAATAAGAGAAAACATAACTGACGTTATATGAATATGTATTGGTAACCTGGATACATTATCTCTGCACGAGATAACCATTCAAAATGAAACAGATATTAGCATATTCATCCTCCGAGTTGATTGGCAGTGAATGCGTTCAAATTGAGTTTTTATCTGACTGATTTCTTCTTTGTTTTGCGGAACTGATTACGTTGCGGATATTTACATGGAAATGTTTTCCAAATCATGTGACTTTGATCGACCTAATGAAAAACTTTAGGTATAGTGATGGCACCCACATTGCACCGAAAAGATAGTCCAATCAGTTCTTTTGAATAATTTCAGGCTTGTCATGTATTATCACAATAGCCCTGGAGCTTTTTTTAAAATTTGTGTTATTTAAATTTTGAAGAAAAACCGTCATAAAGAAGAGGAAACCACTGATGAATGGATATGCTATCACCTTGCTCTGAAGTGCCTGAGGAAAAACCTAATTAATTCATGATGCGATAATATTGAAAAGATGGTATATTGTTGTTGAATTTCTTGGAACCTTGTTTTTTTGAATAAATTCAAAATTGGAATAACATATTGAACGTTACATATTTCTGACATATCAATTACATTCCTAAATTTACCTACAAAAACCTGAAAACGCCTTCAAATCTTTTCTAAATTTCAGATATTTGGCTTCTGATATGTCTGACGGCAATTCATTGGAAAACTTCTATTATATTGCATATTGTCGAGACCTTTGTGTGACTTGAAATTGAAATAGGTATTTTTACTGATTGACACGCTTGTCTTGTATAGCGAAGTGTTCAAGGCAAATTATTGTTCGGTTCATTTTGCCCTGCATATATATATTATATAAGCTCTGGGTTGGTACGAAACCAGAATAGGAAATGAATCAATTAAAAACAGAGAATATTCGAAAGTAGCTACCCGAGGTGGAAAAAAAAACAAGAACAAAAATTTTTTATGCCGAAAGAAAATCAAGAAATAATAATTTGAATTACCGTTTGTTTTCAAAACATTTCAAATTCTATTATGATGAAAAATGACAGAAACCGTGGTTGACCGTCATTCGTGGATGATTTTCAAAAGTATTTGAAAATGTTAGCGTAATAGTATGTGAATCGTATTACGATGTCTGTTCGCTTGAACTTTGTAATTTTGTGATAATTGCAGTTCTCAAATACAAAATAACAATTTTGTGGTGTAATATATTGGTGAATGCGCATGTTTAAAGAAAGCAAATATTATTAGAATAATAACTTTCATAACAGCTAATGAATATGGATTTCACGGGGAGTAGAAGCGTTACACTTGAGAATTCCATTCTTCTTGTGATTTCGACTCTTAACTCAAAATTAACACAACCTAATCTGACCGCCTAACCTACCCAGTTCGTATTCTATTGATATCGCATTATTTCATTGTCATCACGCGAAGACGATTATCGATACTAACAATCGAAACGTCGTAAAGTAAATTGCCTTGAAATCTTTTAATTTTCATTTGATTAAAATTAATCAATTTTCAGTTTTTTGTTCGATTTTTTATTTTATTGTAATATGATTTCAGCTATTGGTTTTGATTTTCATTTTATTTGCTCTTTTAGATATTTCTAATCATTTCATATCGTATTAGACAATGGAACATCTTCATATTCAATAATCATCATTTTCAAATGTATTCAAGCTTGAGTGAGATTTTCTTCAAACAGATTACACACACAAAACGTTTTTCACTATACAATAACTTTTTCAGGCGTATTGATATTGTTGTCTAAAACATACCTGAAGAAGTTCGTGTATAGTGAAACACGTGTTGAAGTTTGGTATACTGTTCAGTGAAAAAATCACAATGGAGTGTTACTTGAATACCTTACCAATTTTTGTCATGTATGTACCAGCCAATTGCATCAAACATTTTCCAACAATTCCACTCACCGTTTCGTCCTCTAAAGATCATTTCGTCATCGTGACTTGCGTCAGGCCCCTGGAAAGACATGTGGAAACTGGCTGCCAAACTCGTGTAATATCCCAAAGCCAATAAGGCCATTAACGGAGTGGGGTATCTCATCGTCTGAATTTTCTCCTGCGAAATGAAATTAACCAATTAAGTCTTGATTGAATCTAGTCGGGTATTGTTGTTCGGCTAATGGGTTTAAAACAATTTGTAGTAATTAGAATGGACTTTTATCAGAAGAGCGAAAATTGTCCGTCATCGGTATATCATCACAAGTTTAAAAAAGCGTCTGGCTTTTTTCCAAAAGCGTTCCGGTTGCGTTGCAGACGTTCATGATAATGAAATATTTGGATTGATATACATGTATAAAAAATATTGAGCTGTTTCAAAGGTTCTGTCTGTTTCAATGTCTTGTATTTTTGTAGCTTCATATGAAAATGTATTGTGTCTTATATATAATGATCTATGAAGTATGTTGTACAAATTGTGCAAATTTTAATTGTTTGCCTCTTGTCAGACTCTCATCAGCCAAGCACTAGTTCACTAGTTGAATGTACTGCTGAAAAATTACCACATTTTTTACATTCGTGGAGGTGACTGAAGAATTTGTTCTTCAAACTTTGAAAGGTATTGAGTCTAAGGCCTTTGTATGTGATAACCTTGATTTTACTCTAATAATACTATGCTGTCCCATTATTGTGCCACATATAACGTATATAATTAACTCTCGTATTCAAAACTCCTATTTTCCACAGGTATGGAAAGAATCTCTCGTCAATCATCTGCCAAAAATAAGTTCACCATCAGAGTTTTCACACTTACGTTCAGTGTCGATTCTACCTGTTCTTTCGAAAGTGCTCGAAAGAGCCATGAGTTCAACTCGATAAATTATTTACCAGCGAAACAATCAGGTTTTCGGCAGAGTTACAGCTGTAGCTCTACATTGATTGATGTGTCAGATGATGTTCTGAGGGGAATGGACGAAAGTAAGGCAACGATCCTGGTACTCCTGGACTACATAAAAACGTTCGATATATTGAGTCATATAATTCTATTTGCAATTCTTAATCATATCGGTTTTTCTGTGCGGGCTTGCGATTTGATAAAATCATTCCTAACGAACAGATTACAACGAATAGTGTATAAAAATGAGACATCGACGGCGATTACTCTCACCGCTGGTGGCAAATATCATCTATATGCAGACGACACCCAGCTATACTTTTCCTTCAACCCATCAGATACTGGAACAGCAGAATATTCCCTCGACTATGATCTGATAGAACTTTTTGAAATATCAAATGAACATTTATTGAAAATCAATCCAAAAAAATCTATTGCTATACTTTTTTGTAATGATAGAATCAGAGAAGAATTGCAGGCGTCTTTGAACATTAGTATGGTTAATGCGATTATTTCTTTCAGAACATCCGCTAGAAATCTGGGTTTGATAATTGACAATAAACTCAACTTCACGGTGCACGTCACGTCATAGTTGATAATTGGCTATGCTAATTTGAAAATTATTTACCAGCAGAGAAAATTTCTAAATCAAAGCACAAAGAAAGAACTATGTGATTCCATTGTTCTCCCACACATGAACTTCTGTGATATCATATATGGCCTAGATAATAGAGTTTCCGGACGCATTCAGAAATTACAAAATTCTTGTTTGAGGTTAATATTTGGTATAAGGGGAAGACACAGAGTGACGCACAAACTGAAGGAAATAAACTGGATGAATATGTATAATCGAACTCTACTTCATACATCTGTTTCTTCTATAACATTTTAAAATACAAAAACTTTTTATTTACACAAAAAAATCATCTTTAGAAGCCTTGTTCATAATTGCAATATTCGTGTTAGGAATCACACGTTGAAAGGTAAGACCTCGTTAGTCCTTAGCTCGCACAAGTTTCTCAACTTCTGAGAGTTGTCATTCGTATGGGGGCGGCAGCTGA
>WOGN01010068.1:0-10554 GCA_015342105.1 Leptinotarsa texana | reverse complement strand
TGTAAGAGTAAGAATTCTCTTTTCAATAAATATTTCCCTGCAACTCTCTGTTCTAGGTAGATTGAAAATTTTTCTCAAACATTGTTTTTGTAGAATGAATATTCGCTGAGTGTCCACAGACAATTTCAAATGATAGAGCTTTGATAACCTTCTTTTAGTCAATAATACTCATTATTACATCTGAATTCTTGGGACGAAGGTCCCAAGTTGTTAGTTGGGTTTTACAAACATCATAAAAAACGTGTCAAAAGTAAAAAGATAACTCCCACACCGCGACAAAATTGGAGGATTTCCTGTCGATAGTTCAACGTTTGGTCAATGGGATGGAACCTCTTGGCGGCAATCACGTTAGTCCCACGCGAAAACCCTCGGCGCGCGCCTATGTCGCGAATACTTCGCCAGTTTCCTTGAATGTACGTCGTTTCATTCATGATGGCGGCTCCCATTCATAAAAAGCAAGGGCCACGTTCGAAAACCGGCCGCGCGTTGCGCCACCGTCGTCATTCCTTGCACTCCTACCCGCGCAGCTTCAGTTCGATCCGACAGGTCATGGAGTGAGAACGTTTCGCCGTTGTTTTCAAGTACGACGTTGCCGCACTTACCCACAGTTTCAAAAAAGGTGTTTGCGAGTGTTCTCAGTGAAAAAATGTTGGATTATAGCCGTGGATTACCGTTTGTGAGCCGGGGATCGTCTTCTTCTACAGTGTACAGTTGCTTACAGTGAGTTTTTTTGAATCCATATTGAGGGGAAGTGGTGCGACCCGAGTTTTATATCCACCTGTATGCGTGTGACATTGAGGTGTGTGGGTGTGTTGCCTTCCATTCACTAAAGCGATTCTCGTCTCCCGACACAATCTGCAACTAGGGCTATTCGATACGAGTGCGGCGGGAAACATAACCGGCCGAAGTTTTTACAAGCGGGGTTGTACATCGATTATATTAAATCCCGTGTTTGAATTCGCTAAAAAAGTTTTGTTATAAAAAAGCAAATATTTTGACGGAATATCAAAAAGATGTAAGCAATATTATACATTTACCTACTAGATACTAGAAGAGGCGGGCTATTTTGGTGTAGATCTGAGAGAGTTCGGAAGAACAAAATTTCTATTTTGCTCCGATCTTTTGAAAAATCACGGTTCTCTCTGGTTGCGTAGATTTTATATGAAAGTGAAATAGATTCTCTGAGGAGATTATGTATCAAACAGGAAACGTGGTACCTTTACAGTTTTCTAGTCATTGCCTCATTGTGAAAGCTATTACATTTTAACGGACTAGATGGCTGCATCTGCAAGAAAGTAATTTAAATTTTTCTATTACAGTTCCAGTCTGTACGTAGTTCATTACAACTTGGCAAGGTGGTAATGAAATACACTATTCCTAAGAACACCTTGATAAGGTGTTCAGATTTGTTAATTATTCTAGTCATTTGAGAAATGTTTTGATGGACATGGGAACGAAAGTACATTTCTCTTATGTCATTTTTCAAATAGATATCACCCTTGTAAACTCTAAAATCGTGTTATCACGTTTGTCGATGTTCCAATCCAATTGGGATTATTGTTATAGACACATATAAGAATTAGCGAAAAACAGTTCTAACATTATAGGTATTCAGTTTCATTTTGTTCGAAAAGAAGTTCATTTTTGGTAAATTCTCTACAAATATTTCAGAGACCTGTGCATCTAGCTATTTTTTCTAACAAACGTGGAAGAAAATGCATAAAAAATATTTCGTATCGAACAAATCGATGGATCATTACTTGATTCAGGCACATTTTTTAATTAATAATATATAGTACCTAATCCCAACTTCTCAACTCTTTAACCTTGTATTTTTCATTTACTTCTAATGATATTCGACTTGAAAAATCGAAATAAGTACCTAATTTAACTTTTTTTTTCCTATTTTCCACGTTATTCGTTGCTCAAGTTGCGTTCTTGATATGACCTCTAGTGAATCTTTCGAAATAACAAATTTAAAATGACTCCAAGAATTGAATCCTGTAATTTCGAAAGTCATTCTTCTTGATTGGTTTTGAAAACATTCTCAGTAACTTTTTACATTGTATATTGTAAAAATACATAAGTGACATATAAGTATATACATATATTTTCTTTCGAAAGAAAAATCACTTGAATTCTTACATAAACTTTGCTTTCGACTTTTTGACATTCGAAAAGACAAATTTGCTCGATTATAATAGCACTTCGTAAAAATCAATCATACAATTAATGGGTACTTGTCATCATATTGTGTAGCGATGTTCGTACTTATATACTCATAATCAAAAGCAGTTCATTTTCTTCCGGCTTGCATATGAAAGAAACTTTTGTGAATGATCTACGTATCTTTGGGGAGAGTTTAATTGATATAAAGTTGCGAAGTTGACAGCCATGTGGACATGTGTTCACGAGAATGACAATATTGCTAATTATTCAAAGGAGCTTATGTGTTTGGTTCGTAAAAGTAAATAGGTAAT
This sequence comes from Leptinotarsa texana, assembly GCA_015342105.1. Lineage (NCBI taxonomy): Eukaryota > Metazoa > Arthropoda > Insecta > Coleoptera > Chrysomelidae > Leptinotarsa > Leptinotarsa texana. Next base: position 8,074 of record WOGN01010068.1, on the reverse strand, counting down.
TCACCTCTCACAAAGACATTTATTTCTCGTCATTCGAGACGATCTGAAAATATTTTGATCTAAAGCTCCCGAAGGAAATTTTCCGGGAATGAAATATTTTTCAAATCACTCGTGTCTTTCTTTCGGGCAGGCCGCGCATACGCGGATGATCTAAAATAACTCTGAACTCGTAACGTTAATCAAAGCTTTCAGATTCAACGCAACTTCACTATCTTGTTTTCGATAAACTAAACGGATGTGCTCAAAGCGCTATCATCTATGACAATCTAGAAAATATGAGAGCTCTCTACATATATGAATTAATCAAAATAAGTAGAAACGACCTGCTTTGAATTATACATTATATCGATTGTTGTTAGAATCACCGGAAGTAATACCATAATTATACTGATATCACTGTCTAAGTATGGTGCGCCTACAGAGAAGGGACAAACAATGTCGTCTCTATTTGAATAAATTTATGAGACTGAAATTACTCCATTGATGGATGAGCGGCTTTGGTGAATTCATAATGGACGAACTAAAAAAATTAACTAGTTTCTCAGTACGAGTTGACCTGTGACCTCTTTCGGTGCTTGTCATCTTTCGAGAGAATATACAGGCCGCCTCAAACTAGTGAAAATCGATCCGACGAATTTATGTCCAACATGCGGCAATTCAAAAAAATGCACTATTCCAGTAATAGAAATATTTGATGAATAAGTACTTTCAGAGTTTATTACACTTACCAGAAGTTCTTGGATGCGACTAAAGGATGTAAAAAATGATGAAGAAGAAACTCGTTGATTCATTTCCCCGACAAAATGTCTCAAATAGTCTTTACCGTGAGCACCAAGTTATTCGGGATGATTTTAGACAACAAATCATCATGGTCAGTTCACAATGAAAATCTCGGAAAGAAACAAGGCAGACAACTTTGGAACTCTTAGAACTTCACCATGTTACAAAAAAGTTTCTCGTTTTGAAAAATGTTTCATGTTATGTTGGATTCAGAAACAGTTGCAGACTATTATTTTATATAAATAAAGTAATGACATTTCTATATGTACTTATACGTTTATTCCTAGAAACTGCAATCACTTTGTGATCTGCAGTTTCAGCAGATGTCGGAATAATTCCCAGAATCTAGATCTCTATACAACTACTGAATATTTATATTAAGAGTCCCAACTTATGGATTGTGGACAACTATTCTTCTTCAAAATATTGCTATTTTGTAAATGTAACAAAATAAAAATAAGAAAATTAAAGATATCTCTTATAATACGATTTCAAGGAGATACAAACACTATTGACCAAAGGAATGTAGGTAAATCGATTTAAATTATTGATGTTCAACAAAAGTCATGAAATGTTTTCTTCTGGGAACACCATTATCATATTATTTTTTCCATTATCACAAACGTAAGCTTAAAATATTTCTCTTTAAGTATAATCTTTTAACATGTTGTTTCTATTACTTGGTTGTTTATATTATGTTTTTTTCAAAATCTTTACAGTATTTGTTTGTCGATGTAATTCTACAAAGTCTGTCTATCTATTAGTACATTTAATCAGAACGCAGCGAAATATATTCTTTAGGCAATATCAATAACATTGACCAAAATCGTTCAGTTGAAAAATATTGATGCTTCCTTCATGTTAGTAAATTTTCTGCAAAATTTTCAGGTTTATTTTCGATGGTGTACTTAGTTAGAATTGGCCTGGTTTATGTGTTAATGGAAATTGAAAGACTGAAGTTAGCCTATTTTACTAAAATCTTAAGGAATTCATGACTTTCTTAATATTCAAAATCGTTTTAAATTGGGCAATAGCTTTGGTAGCGATATTTATTATCGCTATAAGATTAGATTGAATAGATAAGCTTGGGTCACAGTATTAAAGTCGATAATATTTAACAAAATAAATGAAACTAGAAATAAAAACTGTCTTGAAATTCAAATTATTTTCTTCTTTAGCAATTGTGAATGTCTACATTTCGTTCAGGCCATATTGATAAACTCGATTAAGTATGACCATTGCGTTCGGTTACAAACATATTGAGTTTGTATAAATTCAAAATACCTTTTTCTGGGTAGACCTATGTTTGACACTCTGTGTCGAAAACTTATGTTAAACCTTAGAATGTTTGACATTTTCAGTGCTTCTTAAAATCGTTCATTTCACTGATGAATGTAAACGTCTGTCCTCAAAGCTAAACTCAATAAAATTAATAAAATGTCTCATTATTCAAATAAGTTTTTCCTTTATCGGATTATCTTAGTACTTGGGAATTTTAACACCTTGTCCGGAGCTTACTGAGAAGCGTGATTAAGAAACAGTAAAATCTAATGTCTGAATAATGCTAATAGTTTCTTCAGATCCAACCTTTTTCAACTGATGAATTTTGATGCTTCCTGTACATTATTAATTGGATAAATATTATCCTTGACTTCCATCTTCAAATTCTAATGTAATATCATCAACAGGAATGTTTGGTCGTTAATGTTTATTACACTGTCATAATCGCCTAAAAGGTATCTTAATATATAGCTTTTCTTAAAGTATAACCATTGAATATCTTCTGATAGGATTAGATTATTTTTCCACCTCCATTAAATAGTAAAACTCCTTATAATAATTCGAAAAGGGTAACGCGCCTAAATTATCACACCAATACGTTTTGCCAAAACGATATTCAAAATAAGAAAAAAGAACAAATAAAACACGAGATTAAAAAAAAAAGTTTGAAACACAAACTTTTTATAAAAAAAAAATTAATCAGGAACATTTACGAATTCAATATTTTTAAGATGAAGTAGTCTTCCGAGTCGCAGTAAATCTTGAGAAACGGAAGTTATCATTCGTCAAACCTTTTTGAACAATTTTCTGAACCATTCTTATTCCCTATAAACTTCGTTATCTATTTGAATGACAAGATTCATGTAGTCTTGTTATCGTGAGATCCTTCTGTTCGATGTAGCACGATACTAGCAGGTAGAATGTGCTTTCTTATCCTGTTAACCGAAGGGTTATTTCAATCCATAACACACTTGGCGCCCAATGTGGGAATTGCCTCTCATCTTGTGTAGTTATTGACATTGCTGGACTGCAAAGGAAAATTATCATGATTTCGATAGGTGAACATAAAAAGCAACGCGATGGATCTATACGTTTTCGGAAGGTGTTTCTTTGAATATTGGAGATTGGTTGAACTCCAGATGTTTTTCACTTGGCGTTTGATACTCCTGGATTACAGGTTGTGCAACTTCAAGACCGCTGTTTGTACTACACCAGTAAAATTGAGTACGAAGAAATCAAAAACCAATAATAATAATATTGTTCTCACAAAATATGGCACAAAATGAACTAAACCAAGAAACACCGATGCTTACTAGTATTGAATAGTATATACTTAGCCATAAAAAGATACTCTTTGAAGTTTTCAGTTATTGTTTGTACGTTACTTACCTATTAGATATACGAATCATTCTGCAACTCTGATGAGGCTATTCAGGTTCCTGAAGGATATATAAAAAATGGGAATACATGTTATGGACATTTTGACAGTGATTGAACATTATATGTGTTCTTGCCCTGAAGGGTCTAGAGTGAAGTGAAATCATGAGATAATCCACCATGGAAGTTTGTGTTAATTTTTTCCTAGGTAATAGGACAATCAACTCCTTTATACACTAATTCTGGTAGAATTATAAATGATGCACAATATTTGCGATGTTTCAAACTAAAAGGGCTAAATTTTATTATTCATTTCACTATACAGATACCCCTGCAGTATATATCACTACCGATCGATGCATTTCTCATGAAAACTACCAAGATTTGATATTCAGAAAATTGTATGAGAAATCTTTCAATAATGAAATTCATCGGCAGTAGGAGGTTGCACATCTTAACGAGTTCCTTGACGTGATTTCGAATTGGGATGAAAGTTACCGGGCTAAGTTCAATGCCATGAAAACCCAGGCATCGGTTTTCTCCATAAAGATAAATGTCTCGGAACCGGATATAATATAGTCAGGACAGACAAATCGGCTTTCTGCTTTGAAAAGTTTGTTGGGAATTGTCTTGGTACCGTTTTAGGAATATGTCTTGGCACCGTTTTAGGAATCACACGTTAAAAGGTAAGACCTCGTTAGTCCTTAGCTCGCACAAGTTTCTCAACTTCTGAGAGTCGCCTGAATTGCAAAGGCTGCTTCTCAAAAGGTTGAACCATTGTTCTGAACCAGACAACTGTACACACCTCAGCGACTTTTGAAGCTTTATAGAGCTCAGATCAGACCTTTTTGGGACTATTGTTCACATGTATGGATCTCCGCCCCAAAGCATACCCTGAAGCTGTTAGATTCTATCCAGAAAAAAGCCATCCGCCTGATTGGAGACACGTACATCAATTGCAACCTTGATAATCTGGAACATCGTACAACTATTTTCATAAGACATACTTGAGACGATTCTCATATTCGTGTATAAAATTGTTAATGGCTATACTGATTGCCGGAAATAGTCGAGCTCTTACTGTAAATTCTAGAAGAAAAAGGAATTACGGTCCAAGTGAGATGGTTTCTAAAATCAAATCATCGCTGTTCAAGATTTGAATGTTTTTTATTTATCCTCACAATCGTCTGCTGAATCTATTGATAACTCGTGATGCATTTACTAATTTTGTGAGCACATATACATTTGTTAATTGGCATTGTGTTAAAATAAATAGATAAATGAATAATATCAGCAACGTCTATCAATGAATTCAGTCTCCGAATTATGAATTTTCATGAACATTCATTAGTTGTTTTGTCAAGCGAGTCAGTACTGCACTGTCCAAAAATTCGACAGTATGTATTCTAACCTTCAAACGGCCGTGACTTAAACCACGTTCCATACAATGCATCTTGCTTGAATGAAAATTACGCTTGATTATGTGAACCGGCCGATCTTATCTGAGAGTATGATATAATAATTTTCAATTGCCTGAAAATATTAACGTTCGATGCAAATAATCTAGACGGAATCTTCTCACATCTCATCAGTTAATTGTGAACATGATACGATGTATAATGTTTTGTGGAAAAAATAAACCAGTTGTGCAGATGGTTTTCATGTGGCTCATACGAGTATGATTAACAAGTTTTAAACAAATGTTTAGTGAAGATATTTTTTTATTCGACAATCGGCAATTTGAAACTTATTGTTTTCTTTAATTGCGGTCTAGTTTTTATCAAAACACTTTGCAGATGAGTCTAATTTTACTAATAGTATCCTATTAAAAACGAATTCAGTGTGGTATTTGTGCTCCATATAATGTAACACGAAGGTATTTCAATTTTATTCAATCTAAAGTGATTTCGTTAAAATTCACCCTTGACTCATCGAATGTGCTTTATGTGCTTCGCTAATTAATGGCACTGTTTAATAGATAATCAATGTCGCGTAATTCGTACATTACATTCTGAAGATATGAATTTAGGCGGCAAAATTCTCCCAAACAATTTCGACGTCAACTTTGTGTTTTTGTAAGGAGAGGCTTTGGTTGTCTATTTAACAATTTTATGGCCTGTAACAGTCACTTTATGAACCGAATTTATCACCTTGTGGTACCGGATTTTCAATGATTTTGACATTCATAATCATATAGCACTCTTATACTAAATGGCGATAAAAATATATAAGGGTGATATGACATCAACTGTGAATGCAGATGTAGAAAGCAGTTCAAGTAGTGTACAGTTCAAAAGGGTATACTTGTTTGTCAGCAAACTATAAGGCAGAAAAAAGTGGCTAAAAATCACTGGTAAAAACTAGTGATACAGATGCAAATGGTCTTACAAGTGACGACCAATCCCAGCCTTGTTTCTTCATTCTTTTATTGTGGGAGCATGTTGATAATTGCAAAAATTGATATGAATATGTGAAGTACTCAAAGAAACAATTCATCCTATATTTTTGGGAAAAGTGTCACATATCTACACCAGGATGATGATTGAAAGATTTTTACTAGTCCCAATCTGCCTCCTCCCAAGGGAAGACTGTAGGATATAGGCATATTGAGATTTTAACCATACTTTCCATTTCTTGAAAATGGCTTCAAAGCCGGAGCCGAAATGTTGAACAATTAAAAACTTTAGCACACACATCAGTTGCTTTAAAAGATTGGCAAATGTCATACGGTTGAAAAATATACGACCAAGCTTGTCCCCGTTTAATTTTTTTGGGGTATATATTGGATATCAAAAAGAATATTCAGTAGAGGCTAAAAAAAGAAAAAGTCTAGTTATTGTTCCTGAACATTTGGCCAGTATAAGTATTGCATTAAAAGCAACATCAGCAAGCAACAGTATAGTGATCAAGATCCCAAGATGTACCAGAAGTGTAAATGAAACTACAATAATTTGAGTTTTGTCTCTTTTAAAAAATATAGATGAGATATTTTTCATACTGTATTCGTTCATTCAGCTACCAAAACCATGATATGCCGGTCAGAAGAAACTAACTTATTTAATAAAATAAAATAACCGTAAAAATTAAATCTTCGAAATCGATAAAAATCATTATCTCCAAATGAAACCACTTCCAAAGAAGTAGTAGGTATAATCAACATCTGAACTCATTTCAACTCCATATCCGTTCCTCCTTCCTTATTTATAGTTAAGTGCTCCCTTTAACCAGCGATTAATTCAAAAGAAAGGAAAAGAACATGCTGTTACGACAATAAATCATGACCAGGCTATATTGACCAGATGATTCGAGAGAGAAGAACCCACTAAACTTTTTTTTCTCGTTTCCGTTTTGAATTTTATCTCGACATTAAATCAAGGGATGCGCTGGTCACCGTTTTCAATTGGGTTTCTAAAAAGCGATGTGGAAGAAGGGGACAACTCGTAACAGAAGGTACACAAGGACAGGGCCGGGCTTAAGTTCCGAAATTCAGATGGGATCGCTGAATTATTTTATATAAATATCTTATTTTTTATTTTATATAATTGTATGCATGGTCTTCGTCTCAGTCAGGGTACGATGTTATAGAATGTATGGAACTCATGGAAAATTATATGAACAAAAACTTTTTCTGATAAAAATATTTAGAAGAATGTCACTGGTACCAGCACTGTAGCTGAAGAGTGAGTATATGTATAATGTATATAATCAAAAACCACTGTCCTCAAACCGTTGTAAAACGTTTTGCAAAAAACAGGGTTTGAAAGCTTTTTTTAGAAAATCAATCCGCATTGAGGAAGTAAAGGATAACTAGAATCCCCCAGAAGTGAATTATTTTCGGAGATATGGCGTGAAACTTCATTATTAATAAACGATATTTCTCCGAAAACCTTTATATTAATACTGGAAATAGTATAAAAAATTTGGAACTCATCAAATAACTAAAATTCACAGAAATAACTAAGTATGTTAAAAAAGTATTATAGGTGCTTATAACTATAAAGTTACAATTTGAGAACATGAAGAACAAAAAATATAATAATAGAAATGTAAATAAAAAAAGCAGACAAAAAATATGGATATATATGGGTATAATAAAACTATACCAGAAATTAGAAATTCTCCAGAAAAATTTAGATGTTTCTACAGTATGATCTAAGAAATCAAAATTGAATACACACAAATTTGAAATTAAATTGAAATTATTGCAAATGCTAAAGACAGTAGACTTGTAGTAAGAATTTGTTGTTGAGAAACGTCAAGAGAAAACATATGAAGGGTGACAAAGGGCTTTCCGACCAAAATACATTTATCTAGAAATTGTTTTCGAATATAACATTAGAATATCAGAGCTGAACATGTGAATGTACCTTTTCCACTTGTTGAAATGTTAATATTGGAATTAATTAAAAGATTGAAATTAACAGCATAAAGCAAAATTGACGATTAAGAATGAAGTACTTGGTATCAAATTCATGGACAACAAAGTTATAACAACCACGACAGGTTATACTCACTTCCAGTTCTAGGCTAGTTTAGAAAATCGATAAAACCTGACTCGTTCGCTCTATTTAAAATGGGAAAGCAACAGCCACTGATTAAAATTAATTTCGGAACAAGAAGAAACCTGCCTTTATTA
>WOGN01010067.1:0-10555 GCA_015342105.1 Leptinotarsa texana | reverse complement strand
AAATATCGAAATTAATTTATATCTTCTAAACGGTAATAGATAGGTATAGGAAAATAGTATATGAATTTGTTGATAAAGTGATAATGGTATTATATACAGGGTGTTCCATTTGAAAAATCAAAGAAGCCGCTAATTTATAGTAGAAGCGACAACGCCGCTTCGTCTAAAATATTTTAGGCGTGTAGGTCATGTTGAATTATGCATACTGTGGAATTTTTAGGTTGATCCGTTGAATAGTTTGCCAGAAACAGCTAATTAACGCTCATCATGAAAAGCCCTGTACCCAACAATATTATTTCAACAAGCTACATAGTATGCTATTTGGTATTGGTCCGTTATCATTATTCATAATATTATTATGTTTACTTATTTCTACACTCTCATAGGCATCTAGTTTCCTGTTGTTGTTAACTTGTCTAACTAATCTTAAAGAACTGAAGTTTATGGAATGGTTTTGTTGCAAAATATGATGGACGACTGCTGATTTTTCAGGTCTCCCATATTTTAAGTGTGCTATCTGTTTGTTCTAACACATCAAGAAACCGTTCTTGGAACGGTGACGCGCATGTACAATAGCAAAAATGCGTTCCAAACACGAGAGAACCGTTTAGTGAACGATAATTGTTTTGTTCCAACCCGATGTGGTATCGTTGTGGAACCATTTCAAGAACGATGCTTTCGGTACTTGACTGAAAGCAGGAATCAAGGGAACGGACTTGCGCAGAACATAAATATATCCATATCTAGATACGTAAGTTCTGTGTTAGTTGGCTTGATTTGTTGTTTATATTTGTTTTTAATTTTGTGAAAGCGAAATTATCTATATTTGTGCTATCTATTCATATTATAAAAAAGGAGTGATAAGGAGATGGAGGACATTGTTGACTCTGATGAAACCAGTGGTAGTGACTTGGAACAGGAAATTATGATAATTGAAGAAAGAAATAAAAATGAAATTAGTTAGATAAGAAATTGAATTTTCTTAACATCCCTTGTGCCACACGAGTTAAAATTAAAATTTATTTCAGAAGAGACAGTACACCAATACTCCCAAGAAGTGTTCTTTGAACATTTTAGATTATCAAGAAATACTGTTGAAAATATTAGTGAAAGGTATGAAACCAGTCCGTATTATCACAGACAGATGGGTCAGTATGGAAATATATCGGCTTTACATCAGGTTTATACGTCATATAGTTGATTAATACCAGTATACAGATATTTAATTTGGTTTAGTAAGTAACCTAAGTGAAGTTCTGTACGTTGTTCAATTTCAGGTGTTAATTTATTTATGGTATATAGGGCATCAAACCGCAGGTTTTTGAGATGTAGGTGATCACTTTAATATTACAATTAGCTCAGTCAATAGAGTTATACGACGTCTTACCTTATTTTTGAGCAATTTATCACCACAAATTATAATTTAAAATGGCCAAATGAAAATGAGAAATGTATTGCAGAAACACATTTTAGAGATAATGGATTTCTCAATGTAATAGGTGCTATAGATGGATGCCACATTAAAATAGATAGTCCTGCAACTGATCCAGACTCATATATAAACCAAAAGGGGTTTTATTCACTACAAGTACTTACAGTTTATCTGTTTGTTCTTTAGGTGGAAATAAAAAAATTTAATGAGTTGTTTTTCAGTTACAGGCTGTTTGCAACCACCAAAGAAAAATAATAGGCATATTTCTTGGATATCCTGGATATGCACATGATAGTCGGGTATTCAGGAATTCCCCATTAAGTAGAAACTTGGAAGAAAAATGTTGCAGGTATTTTATATTAGGAGACAGTGGCTATCCCTTGCACACTAACCTATTGACACTATACAAAGATAGAGGAAACTTAACCCGAAGGCAAAAAACAGATATGTTATTGAACACTGTTTTAGTATTTTAAAACAGAAGTTTCGACAACTGTATCATGTCAAATTAAGAAGTATATGGTTCATTGCTCACTTCATAAGGGCAGCTTGTGTATTGCATAATATAGTAAGAGATGATGAGTTTCTTGTTAATGTTGATCCAGAAATGCCAAATATTAATGTTCATGTAGAAGAAGATCTAAATGAAGGTGATGAATTTGAAGTTGATATGGGTGTTGTTGTAATTCGAGATAGGGTAGCTAATTCATTACTAATGTAATGTATACATGTTGTGTATACATGTATACACAACACATACATGTTATATTAGAAAAGTGAACCACATAACATACATGTTACCCATATAGGTAAAAATAAAATATATTTTTGACACAAACTATTCAGTTATTATTTTAATAAATATTGTAATTTCTAAAACAAAAATAAAACATATTCTTGAAACAGTCTTTTTTTAACAGCTGACTAATAAATAGGTAAACAAAACAAAAACAAATTGTATCACATGAAATACATAAAGCAAATACATATAAAATTTAACTTATATTAGTTATTAACAATGTTGCACTGGCATTTACACCTCCAATTTCTAAGGATTTCATTTCTCTCTGCAATTAACTTGAATTTTTCCCTTTAAATCTCTAATTTTTGTTCATAATACATTTTCCTGTCCAGTCTTAAATTTTCTATATTTGTTAATCTTCTATTTTTTCTATGTTTGGTGTTTGTAACTGATGTTGTGGTTGGTTGTGGTAAAGGTACTTCAGGTGGTGTTTCACACAGTTCAATACTATTTTCTATTTTTCTTTTGTGACTATTGTTTTCTTTTATTTCTTCTTCAGTATTGATTTTTTCATTTTCTTCTAATGAATAATCCACTGTATCACTGGATAATAGAACTTCTGGATTGATATTCTTTTTTTTACCAAATATTTCCTCCATTTCAACTTGGTATTCAAAATATGTGCGACCTCTACCTAAATAGAAAAGAAAATGCATTCATATATGCATATACCGAGTAGAGGTATTGAGAAATCACATGTTGCAACACATTGTTATTAACTTAAATGGTTTATGTACAGAAAAACAACTATTGCTTACCAGTTTTATTCTGGTTGTCCACAAATTTTTTATAATTCCTTTCTAGGACTTTCCATCTGTTGTGACAATTGCTTGCAGTTACATTTATATTCAATGTATGCAGTTCATCAGCTATTCTCTGCCAGATCATCTTTACATTTTTTATATCAAATGTACCTACTTGTTTTCTACATTTGGCATAGCAATCAATAATTTGGTATTCACACTCCACTTGTACTCTGCAGTTGAATTGTGAATGGGGATAGTTTCTGCTACATTGGAAGTAGGTTTATTTATGTTCTTCGTACTTGGGACTAACACGTATTCTTGTAATTCTGAAAAAATTCTTCAGTTTGTATATCATCCTTTCAAGTAATAATACCAAAAAATACACCTGTTGGTGTATTCTGTGATAATACGGTATAATTTACCTCCTAATACAGTATTCATTGTCTCAGCTTAACCTTTTGCCTTTACCTTACAAACAAAAGTATGGTTATGTTCAATATGTTCCGTGATAACCATGACTGATTCCAATCAGTAACCAAACCGTTCCAACCATGATTTATTTTGGAACCGTTATTAGAACGGTAATAACTTGACGCCTGTGTAACAAATTTTGAGAACAATTTTGATAACGATTCTAGAACGATTACAATTTGTGTGCTGGAACAAACCTCATATCTCACTTTAATAGATCTTTTTGTCTGTCCATAATATTTTGCATCACAGTTTTTACATTCAACTTACATGACTTGTTTTAAAAGGTATGAAGGTGGTTTTTAAAACAAGTCATACACTACAGAGCATTTTGGGAAGTCGAGAATTCGGAAAAGTCTGGAATTTGCGAAATTGAATGTAAGGACTGCGATGCAAAATATGGACAGAGAAAAAGATCTATTAAAGTGAGATATAAGGAACACATAGCACACTTAAGATATGGAAGACCTGAAAAATCAGCAGTCGCCCATCGTATTTTGCAACAAAACCATTTCATAGACTTCAGTTCTTTGAGAATAGTCAGACAAGTTAACAACAACAGGCAACTAGATGCCTACGAGAGTGTAGAAATAAGTAAACACAATAATATTATGAATAACGATAACGGACCAATACCAAATAGCATACTATATAGCTTTTTGAAATAATATTGTTGGGTTTACTGATTACTACAAAAAGACACATTGTAAATATATTTAGATAGGCAATATTGCGAAACTAATTTTATGTAGCTGACAATTGTTCTATATATAGCTTTAACATTTAAACATATATAAGGACATATTGTAAAATAATAGAAAGGCCCATTGTAAAATTAATTTAGGGTGGTATACTTAAATGGGTGGCATTCCAGCATGGTTTACCTGTATGATATACCTGTATAGCATAATTAGCTTTAGTTTTGCAAAGTTATCAGTGTTATCTTCCTCTTCAAGATGATCACTTGGTGATCGAAACACGGGTCGAGGTGTAAAAATAACGATATAGAGCTTCCCAACAAGAAATTCTTTCTTTCTGAATTTCTTTTCATTAAATTAATGGGAAGATGGTTAAATAACTTCTTGCTATTGAAAATAATAGAATTTTGTGTAAGGGCTAGATAAGATAAAAGCGGTGTAAATTTATTCGTCTGGTTCATAATTCTCTAATACTTCTGCTTCCTCTTCTTCTTGTTCTTCTTCTTCTCCTTTTTCTTCTTGTTCTTCTGCTGCTCGTTCTTCTTCTTTTTGTTCTTCTTCTTCCAACATTTTTGAACCACATTCAGCACTACATCCTTTTTCACAGTTGCAAAAATTGTGTTTAGCAGTTTTTCCGGCGCAGGTGAGAGTGAAGTCGGAACTGGTTCTAATGAATTGTGGACCAACTTCCAACCCGTCTTTTGGGTGAAGCTGGTAATCGAACCACACTTGAACTTGGTAATATATCCGTGAAAGATGTTGATGAGCAGCCGCTAAAGTTGGAGGTAGACGTGCTAATTGCACTTGTTTTTCATCTCGGGTATTTTTAACGAAACATGCATATCGAAACGTATCTAAGCACGTACTTTTTTGGGATTTCCATACATAGAGAGACGAATGCAAATTCCGGTGGTGATAACTTATCATGGAGTTGAATTACTCTTTTTGAAAAACATCAGCTCATTGAACTGAATCTTGTTTTTCAAACACTTTAAAGACTGTTGCTTTACCCCTCCTGTAAAATGCAGACGCCGTATCACAGCCAGTTATTGCGTGTAAAAATAGTACATGATTTTTGACACTTTGCAAAAGTGGATAAACTTTTCAATGAGTATATTTCCGATTGATGTTGAGCATTTCCAGGTTTGAAAAACAGTTTTTTCGACTGGAGTTCGAGCGGTGTATTTGGTAAATTGAATCGTTATATCTCAGAAATGGTGACTTTTTTGTAGGGTTTGTCCTAAATCTATTCAGTTTAGAAACATTTTATTTGTTTATTGACTTTTATTTTGTATTATAAATTTTTGGTAGGAAATTAACTTTTTATAACTGCATTATCGAGCAGTCATCCAAAATATCAGCCCTATCAGGCTAGCAAGGCGAATCCAACAAAATTGTAAAAAAATACATCGATTTGTAGCTAATCAGTTGCCAAAACAACGATTTTGTTGCTCGTGCTCCTAGAAATCGTATATAATGCTATCGTGATATCAAGGTAACTCAATAAATTATATACTTTCCCTTTGATCTCTAAAGAATATTTAGGTGGTAAACCTTGGATATGGCGAAAAAATTTTAAATATTTTTTTCTAATTTTTTATGATTTTGCTATCTTGAAACTGTTTTTTCCTGGAATTAAAGATGTTCTGAATTTGTTGCTCAAGAGTAAACTTAAATACACCTTGAGTAAGAGCAACAAAATAGTTGAAACCGATCGGCCGATTTTCATTTTTTTTTTATTTTCCACGTTCTTGCTATCTTGAAACTAGTTTTCCTCAGAATAAAAAGTATTTCAAATTTGTTGCTCACCAGGAGTATACCTAAATATATTTTCAGTATCAGCAACAAATATTTGAAACAGATCGGCCGATTTCAATTTTTTTTTCAGTTTCCACATTCTTGCTACTTCATTCTTTGGAATGAAAAGTATTTTAAATTCATTGCTCATCAGGGGGGTACTCAAATACACCTTGAGTATCAGTAGTGGAAACCAATCGGCCAATTTTTATTTTTTTTCATTTTCCTCGTTCTTGCTATCTTGAAACTGGTTTTCCTTAAAATCTAAAGTGTTTCAAATTTGTTGCTCGCCAGGAGTTTACTCAAATACACCTTGAGTTTTAGCAATAAAGTAGTTGAAACCAATCGGCTGATTTTTATTTATTTTTTTTTTCATTTTCCTCGTTCTTGCTATCTTGATACTGGTTTTCCTTAGAATAAAAAGTGTTTCAAATCTGTTGCTCACTGAAATTATACTCGAATACACCTTGAGTATCAGCAACAAAGTAGTTGAAACCAATCGGCATATTTTTATTTTATTTTCCTAGTTCTTTCCAATTTCAAGATAGCAAGAACGAGGAAAATAAAGTAAAAATAGGCCGATTGGTTTCAACTACTTTGTAGCTGATACTCTATGGATCAGCACGAGCAACAAAATCGTTGTTTTGGCAACTAATTAGCTACAAATTGATGTGTTTCTTTGCAATTTTGCAGAATTCACCTTGCTACCCTGATAGGGCTCAAACTATTTGGGTTTTGATTATTTTATTTTCATTTTAACCTATCAATTTCGTATTTTCTCATTGAAATGCTCTCTTCTCCGCCTATACCCAGCTGTGGCGAATCACACAGAAAACACACAATTGTGTTAGCGTTTTGCATTATTTTCAAAGCGCATTCATCATTTTTTACTATAAGAAAACAGAATATAAGTAGAAGAATACAATCTACTTGAATTTTTTTGTCTAGATCATGAACTTCTCCCTTTATTTCATCCGCAGTTTTGTATTGTTAATGAAAGACTTATTATAGTAAATTATAGATTCAAAAAATTATACGCCGATGTATGAATGTTGGCATCAGGCAGAAGAGGGTATCGGTCGGCAAGGCCGACTTGACCTGTCCGTCCACCTATTAGTTCAAAACGTCCGTAACCGTTAATTTCGTGGTCGACGCGTGTGGCTGTTTCCAAGATAAAAACCGGGGCTACTTCTTCTGACACGTCCGTTTTGTGGCAAATCACTGTTTGTTTTGTTCGAGGATCACGGGGTGATTTATGATAGTGGAGGATCATTGTTCGGAATTCCTGAAGGAGACAAGATTACTCCCAGGTTCATTCTTCTTTCGTTTATCTTCTAATTAGCTCTTCGATTCAGTTGCTTCTCTTTACAGTTGAATATTAGCAAAGATAGAGCAGGATGGACTTTGAGAATTACTCGTTTATGAAAAGAATCATACTATAATAATCAACGATTGACAAAATCATATTAAATGTGAATTATGTTCGACAATATTTATTTTGCGTCAATTGAGAGATGTAACGCTCCCTCATATTCTAAAAAAAACCTATTTTTCTCTTTTTTCACTCTTCCATTAACTATGAATGAATGAATGTTTAATTTATCATTGGATAATCAAATTCTCAGTCAATCAGTGGTTTCTAACGATATAGAAGTGATGTCGGAAGTTAATGGCTATTTTGAAGAGCAACAGTCATTATAAGAACGGTGGCAAAGTTATTGAAAGTCGCTGGGAAAAGTATATAGAGCTGCAAGGAGATTATGTTGAAAAATATATAAAAATTTTTTCCAAAATTTTTGTGTTTCCTTTGTCTCGATCGGTCTTCCCCTTTTTTTGTAAGACAAGACATTTCCACATTTTCTCCTAGGCTTTTCTCTGCGATTTGTATCTGCGAATATGCGCCCATGCAACACAATTTCACTCCATAAATGTAATTCCATTTCTAACGTTGCCGACGGCCATTATTATATACACTCTCACCCACACTTTTGCCTTCCATTCTATCGAAACTTTCTCCGCTGGTAAGAATGTGAAACATTTCTTGGCCTGCAGTAATAATATACTTAGGAACTGTCTTTAAAGACGCCATAAATTTTCATAAATCTACCGCATAATGCGACCGACTCTGTTTCTTTTCCTTCTCTTTCCAAGTTGGCAAACAATTGATATAGATGTTATGAAGGGTAGCCACCCGGATGTCTTGAGCCTCTTCTGTCGAGCGTTGTTTATTGGAAAAGTTTTCCTTCTTCGCGCATCCCGGAGCCACTCACGGAATTAAAGGGAAATTTGTAATCCGGGCAGTTGAAAGTCTTGCTACGGTGGCGGATATAAAAGTTTTCGGTCGCGAATCGAAATTTCTTTTTTGGATTTCGAAGCTCAGTTAAAACTGGGCGGATATCGGATATTGATTCGGCAGCATGTGATTTATTCATGTTTTGCAACAGTATCTTTGCGAAAAGAATCCTAGATTGAAATATTTATGAGGTGTCATGTTTTAGGCAACTGTTTCGTTATCCAAAACAAACTTACATGGAATTTTATACAGTGTGTCTCACTTCTCATGGAAACACCCCCGTATCTGCCGTAATATTCGAGATGGAACGATGAAACTCTTAGGACTGATGGAAATGCTCAAAATGCACCTACCACTTGAATGGGGTTGGCCAAAGTGATATACACTGCCCGCCACTCGCGATGGAACACCCCATTTTTACGGTAAAACATATTAGGGGGCAAAATAGTAATTTTTCATAGAGAAGGTTTTCAGGCTATCAATTTTTCCGCAACTCGCCACTAGATGGCGCTGTAGAACAATTTAATGAAAGTACTGTTATATAACGCTGCGAAAGTCTAAGTTCATTGATTCTGATTCTGTCAAAACACTGGAACAGTAGTGATACAGCAACCTAGAACTAGTATTCCAAATAACAATCATCTCCCCTGCCATTACATCAAAAACCTAATTCCGTCCAAACTGAGGCATATACAATGTATGTGTTCTAGTGTGTCATCTTCTCCTACACAGATATGCCTCACAGTGTCCTTCAACAGTCTGTCAAATCAAATCAAATATGCTTCATTGTCCAAAGTATAAACTCCTTGACAAAGCTAATCATGTATAAATGAGTTTAACTATAATAACCATACATTATACATATTCATTGGTTTAATGTACGTGTCATTCTGAAATATGGTCACGATTTTTAGTGCACAGCTAAAACAATTATAGATAAATAAATGAATATGCATATACAGTGCTTTTCAGATAAAAGTATCCACCTTTAATAACTTTTGTAATACTGGTATTTAGGAAAAATCCAAAAACACGTCAATTTATGTTGGAAGGGGCAAGCATTATGGCTTATTTAAACTTACTGGAAAAGCCACCCCCTCACCCCTAGCATCATCCCTTTTTTTTTTAATTACTTCAATTGCAATACCCAATTCATTCGACATCGTTCATAAAGCATTATATCCCGAAGCTATATTTTGCTCAGCAAATTAATATGGTTATTGAAATTGAGGTTGCTGTCCAGATTGATTCCAAGAAACTTGTTTAGTTTTTTGTTTGATATAATATCATTACCCATTGGAATGCCTGACAAGTTGCAATGAATGATTTAAGATTGTTTTTTTCTATATTGAAGGATAGCAGATTGGAGTTGCACCACTCTCTCACTTTATGAATATTTTGAGCTATTTTGTTTAGAAGATCATTTTCATTAGTGTCACGCCACAGGTTGGTTGTATCATCTGCGAAAATTGTGAATGTTCCCTCAGAATCAATATACATTAAAATACAACAAAAACAATACTGGCCCCAGTACGGAGCTCCGTGTCTAACACAGACAATATCTGACAGCGTGTCAGTTCTCACAACTTGGGTTCATTGACTCAGATATGATTCCATCCAGTTAAGGCTTTGATTTCTGAAACCATAGTGTTGGAGTTTGCATAACAGAATTTCGTGGTTAATGAAAGCTTTCGCATTTCTCTTTCAAGTTCAACTCAGAGTAAAGTCTTTTTAGCAAATGAAAAATTGCATGCTCTATACTCTTTTTGGATTGAAAGCCAACTTGTTGAGGATGTAAGATCCAATTTTTCTATGATTGTATTGTATTGTATGTATGTATGTATCTATAAATTGTATTTATACTCTAGCAAAACCACTACACTGGCTATTCAATCTTTCTATTGAAAAAAGAATATTCCCAGAATTTTTGAAACAAAGCTATATCAAACCAGTTCATAAAAGTGGACTTCGTAACAATGTTAAAAACTAGAGGCATATGCAATCAGTCAGAGTTGCCCAAAATGCTGGACTGTCTAATCACTAGAAAACTTTCATTCGACTTTAGAAAACATCATAATTAATCAACAACATTGTTTTACCAAAGGGAAATCAACTTCTACAAACTTATTACTTTATGAAAACTACATCATAAATAATCTTGAAAATAGGCTACAAGTGGACAGATTTTTCTAAAGCCTTTGATAGAGTCAACCATAACCTACTGATTGCTAAGTTGAATGCCTTGGGTTTAGAGGGAGATGTTTTAAATTGGATTGAAAGCTACCTTTACAATAGAGTTCAATACGTTAAATATGG
>WOGN01010066.1:0-10556 GCA_015342105.1 Leptinotarsa texana | reverse complement strand
CGGATAATGACAGTTATGCAGAGATGAACGAAAATGTTGATGATGAAAATGTCTTTCATGAAATACAGGACGAACATTTTCTCTCCTCATCCCCTGAAAATTCCGACCGTGAATGGGGACCTGAAGATCTCATTCCTTTGGCGAGGCTCTGGCTCTCATTCTTCCAAAAAAAAACGGAATGGGAAAAACATGAATATAATATTCCTCCACCTGGAGAGTTTGTTAGTGACATTTGTGGTATACCTCAGTTTATCAAAGACCTTGGTATATATGAACCATTTGATCTATTCAATCTGTTATTGTCTGGTGACATTTTCAATCATTTGGTATTCCAAACTAATTTGTATGCGCAACAAGAATATCTGAAAACTGGCAAACTGATAACAAGCAAATCTTCCGATTTGCATGAACCATTCGTTTCAAAACTTATGACTATGCACAGGTTTGGGTGGCTTCTCAGTAACATTCATCTGAATGATAATAGTGTAGTGCCTTCACGAGGTACCAAACAATACGATAAACTGTATAAGGTTACACCCGTCATAGTAATGCTCAAGACACGTTTCCAGAAATGATTGAATCTTCACCAAAATGTAGCGATTGATGAGTCGATGATTAAATTCTAAGGACAGTCAACACTCAAACAATACTTACCCAAAAAACCAAGAGGTTATAAAGTATGGGTGTTGGCCGACCAAACTGGATATTGCTGGGATTTCAACATTTACACTGTTCGAACTGGAGCTGACGTGAAAAAAATTTAGGTTTTTCAGCTACCAAATTGGAAGGTAAACACCATCGATTATATTTCGACTTTTTTTTTGTTCGGTGAAGTTGATGGAATACCTCCTGAAAGAAAAGATCTATGCCTGCGGAACTGTGAACACCAAAAGAAAAAATTTACCAAACTTTGTAGCAGACAAGGCTTTGCAACGCGGTGAATGTGACTGGTGGCAAAGCAGTAATGGTTTATCAGCTGTAAAATGGCGTGATAAAAGATGTGTTCATCTGCTGTCAAATTATCTTGACCCCCGTGAAACAACCCAAGTGACGAGAAAAAATAGAGATGGTACAAGATCAGAGGTGTCCTGTTATGGTAACGGAGTACAACAAAAATATGAATTTCGTAGATAAATTTGTCAAAATAAAAGCTACTTACTGTATCGACCGAAAGAACCACAAATGGTGGCACATAATCTTTTTTTTCTCATTGATACTTGTGTAGTCAATGGATATGTGTTATATAATCTATTTCCAGAAAATCCTAAAATGTCTATGAAAGATTTTCGCCGTGTTATTATTCAACACCTAGTAGCAGATTGACTACAAAGATGAATACTGTTGTTCAGTGGTTATGTAGCCATAAAACAGAGAAAACCGTGTCAGCCCGTCACTCCGTTTGTCACAAAGTGCACCACAACCGAGCCGCACATCAAGGCGCAGATGTGGTGTGTGTAGCGATTTAAAAAACGAAG
Source organism: Leptinotarsa texana (assembly GCA_015342105.1). Classification (NCBI taxonomy): domain Eukaryota; kingdom Metazoa; phylum Arthropoda; class Insecta; order Coleoptera; family Chrysomelidae; genus Leptinotarsa; species Leptinotarsa texana. The sequence goes on along the minus strand of WOGN01010066.1, from coordinate 9,081 downwards.
TGAGAACAAATTGGGAGTGTTCTGTGTGTAAAATTCCATTATGTTTATCAAAAAAACGAAACTTGTTTCCAAAACTATCATAAGTAATAATATACTTTATGGTACGGTGGTGTTTAAAATGACCCACCAATTTTTTTGTTAATAAATGAAATGTATTTGTCGTAAAATTATTTTTCGGATTCTCCAAACGTAATAAAATGATTTACAGAAAAAAAAGTGTTTTCAAGTAACTTAAAAAATCTTGTACCGCTACGCCTTTTTTGCATTGATTTTTTCGGACCTGAAATAGTTAACTTATGGAGCAATTCCACCAATTTTCACCCGGATTTGATTTTTCATCTATCCAGTTAGACAAATCTATTACCCTATATAAACATATCAAATAATCACCATCACTGAAAGCGGGAGATACTTTTTGTTTGAAGTATCACAAAATTTTTATTTCCTCAAAAAAGTTCCGATTAATCCTTCACGTCAAAACTGTTGACATCATTTCTCTGATATACTCGCTCGCAATGAAAAATGAAAATCTATTTCAGGATTTTTTTCATAAGTTACGAAATAATATTTGTTCCATAACTTGACCGCTTCATGTAAAAACTTCACATGAAAAAAATAATCGAATTTGAAAGAAAATCAGTAATTAGCAATGAAAGGTAATGTTATATTACTATTAAAAATGTTTTGAACATGAGTATTCTCATAATGTTGAAGTACTCTTCATTGATGGAACGAATTTCAATTGTACAGGTAAAACAATATCGAACCGATTTCAGATTTCAAATATATGGATAATTTAGTGCTATGCTGAACTCGAAATTTTATTTGATATTTTCACTCAAACATGTTTCAAAAATATGCATTGACCCAAACAAGTTTGATTCACATTCTTACATTGGAAAATGAAATAAAAAAACAAATTTCAAATTCATCTTTCGAAATGTACCATTCACCCGACGTTGAGTCTGTTGATTTATAAAGGTTATTATTTTTACCTACTATGACGAGGTGAATCGACTGAATCAAATGACGGTACTGAAAATTTACAATGGAATTCTATTCTTCGAACGCAAAATAATACTCATCTCACCCAAGGTGGAATTACTGACAGTCTGTGCAAGGGATGATGTTATAATTTTCTATGAAGCTCCAGAACGACGTGGTAAATTTTTGTAGAGCGTTCCACACTTTTCAAGCTTTCGCTTAAATATTTTCCAGAGCGAAAATTGTAAAAAAAATATGTAGCAATTTCACTAGTTTTTTCAAAACACGAGATACTAAATTTAATTACCTTTATCAAGGACCATTCAAACACTTTTAATATAACCACTTTGGGACAGAATGTATATTTACGTCAAATTACGTAGGTACACATAGGTTGAAACAGCAAAGAAAACAATCATTAGTCACTCAAGCAATTTCCCCGGGAAAACCAGGGAGAAAATCCTCAGCGACCACGTGCCCTACCCCGCGAAATTTGAAGGCCAAGTGCAGGGCTACATCGATTTTAATAATGAATAGGCGCATGCGTGTAATGGGGATGTTTAAAGTCTATTACGGGCCAATTGTCCTTTGAAGAGGCGATACATACGTTTTTTATATTTTGTTGGATTAGTATCCACCTCAGTAAATATATTGCATATAATATTCATTACGATTGATTCGTCCCTTATGCGAGTATTGTGTCTAATTGTATTTTAAATTGAAAATATAAATTGTTGTCAACGTATCTGAGATAAGAAAAAATTAAATGAATTTCATAGAAGAATAGGTTTCTGAAATATGGTATAGCAATTTCATTTCAAGCTGGTGGGCTCTTTTACATTGGCGGACTAAAGAATGATTTGAATAATATTCTTATTACCGCGTGTTGTATATGGGGTATTGAAGAACAAATTTCAAGGGTAAGTTGATAAAACTTATTATGTTTCAAAAGGGTTTTGATAAGTTTTGCAAGAACTCTGACCTTCCTCCCTTCTACTTTAAAATGAATAAACTAGGAAATGTTTTAAATACTAGTTTCACAAAAATATTTATTGGAAAAGAAAGGTTTTGATCTTTTACATCACCATTTTTATTCAATACAAAAAAAATTGGGAATCTTCCGAATGAAGGAAGGAAACAATCAATTTCAAAAAAGTAAGTCTATACAAAAATATGTACAACTTGCAATGAAATAACTTTCAGACACAAACAACTACTTTCCTATAAACATTTAATTACTCGAAACAAATACTTTTTTATATGAATAGTGTATTATACAAAAATGATCTGTTCAGGTTGTATTCCAAACATTCCTCATAGAATTGAATCAGATATCATTCACAGATAAAAAGATATCATTTCAAATTAAAATATTTATTATGTATTGTTTGCGTCTGATAATATCAACGCGAATATTTATAATCGGAATACAAATTATGAAATAATGAAAATACGATTGAATTGAATGACCGGAAGAAATTGATATATGCACAAAGTTCGTTGTGATGTCGGCCAGTAATAACTTTCGAAGGTACTCGGTTATTCCGCTACCTGTGCAGTTCATCGGCGATTTGATAGATGGCGGCACTTACTTTGGAGTTATTTTTGAAAGTATAATAACTCGGAAGTAGTATATCCTGTATTAATTTATTTTATATTTTAGTCCTCATTCTAGAGATCGAACTCTGGTGAAAAATAAGGAAAACCTATATGAGATTGTGACATATTTTTTTGACAGATCACACGAAATTCAGTACTACCACTTTCAGTATTGGACAATTAGTGATGATATCTTTATGGAAACATTTCTGCACTCAGATTTTCCATCTGAATAATGAAAATTGTTGAATCTCCAAAGAACTAACAAAAATATCAACCATGAAAACAAATTATTAGAAGAAATATATAAATCATCTTCAGATGTTTTTTTTCAGGTAATTACATAAAAAGTATTTGTCGCAGTTTGAAATATTGAAAAATCGCATCAGAAAAGCTTGAAATTGATGTTCATGAATATTGAATCAAGATCATCAAAAATTAGCAATCCACCCCGGCTTCGCACGGGTGCAATTTATTGGTGACATTTTATATTTCGATTCCACGTTTTCACAACAGATGTGAACTTCAAAACGAAAAATCTGATCTGAAGAATAGGTAACTTACATGTACATGTACATATTCATCCTTTTTCACAAACCGTTTAGATAGGTAAGGATAAATATTGATTAAAGTATTATTCATCATCATCTTCCGAACCAACCCGTGTTTTGGCTATTTTGAGCAAACTGACCTTGTTGTGACTTGGTTGTACTAATTAGTCATATAGCCTAGCGAAATTCTTTGTGGATAATGAGTCATGTAAATATATAGTACACTATTTTATGTATCAATAATAGTTTTCGCAGAGCATGCTGAAACTTTAGAAAAAAACTTCTATCGCTGTGCACTGAAATATATACCTCAATCTTGTTTCGGGTAAGATACTTATTTCACGTGAATGGGAATCAAGAAACAAACATCAAGTGCCTTTTTTATGCATTATCTACTCAATTGATTTTGTTCTTAATGACCCAGAACATTTTTTTCAAATTGTATAATATTTTCGGTGATGTAGCTAAAAATTATTGATACCTCTTAGACAATTCCTGGGTTTAAATGAGTGTTCTTTCTTTTTAAACAAACATTTTTTTTTCAAAGGGAGCAATAGTGGTAAAATAGTTCAATAATTCAAAGTTATATATTTTTTCTAAAATTATACAAGACCCACAACATAGTTATTCCATAATTTTAAATAATGAATATTCCCGTAACCTCCGCCAAATTTAAACATTGAATATACAGGGCTTCAAATTCGTTTCTTTACATGGGGATCTCGTAAACGATAAGAGATAGAGTGTTAGTTAAATTATGGCAAAGTTGCGTATTATAGAGACCTATTCAACTATTGGCACTCGAACTGGGCTATCAGAATATGTCCATGAATCTTTTATACACGTTGTCATCTGACTTGGACCACCCCCATCTTTGACTTTGTAAATTTTAAAATAAATTCTAGTTTTTGTATCGTCGACGTTCACTTCATACTAAGAAATCAAATTCAATTTTATATATCGAGATGTTTCGGTAATATTTGATTATACTTGTGTGAATTATTCCCTTTTGAATTACGGACCTGGAAATTGGTTGACAGAGTTGAATAAAAACGCAATAGTAATTTTCACTTCTCCCTATGTACTGTAGAGATTTTTGAGAGTTTTTTTTTATTTTAAGGTACCTATTAATATTTTTTCCATTGCTCTGAGCGTTTTCTACAATGAACTTGCAATAAGAAAACTTTTATGATTATATCTGAAAAATATCTACCTCAAAAATATATTACTAGCTTTTATACGCAGTTTTGCTCCCATTTATGCCATCAAATGAGTGTTAGTACAATAGAAATGAATCAATATGAGAACTATATTTTAATGCTTGGCTGAGATTATCAATTTTTAAAAATTATTATACACGATGACGTTTCGAAAATTTAAAATATGCTTTATTGAATTGAATTGCAACAACAACTGTTGAAATATATTCAACTCTAACAAAAATAAATAATTTTCAATTGTTTTATCTTAAAAAAAATATTTTTTTCATATAAAAAGTACCCTATGTTACTTCTAATACCTTCAAGAACATGTGTACATAATTTCATCATCAGCTGAGTAGTTTTCGAGTGGAACCGTAACAAACAAACTTACATTCGCATTTATAATATTAGTAGGAATGTGTTTTAATAAGCAGTAAAAGAAATGATAGCAATAATAACATCCGAAACGAACACTATAATTGTACTGAAAAAAAATTGGAATGAAGTAATATATACATACAAAAAAATTAATGGTGCAATAAATGTTGGAATTGGAGTCATTCCATTTCGAGATATTTTTGAATTCGGTTTTTCATATTATTGATTGCTCTTGATATACTTATTTGCTGCATTGTTGCGAAATCATTCAAAATCCTCAATCTCAAGTCTTCCACATTTTCTCTCTTTCTGTCAGCGTAAATCCTATTTTGCCATGTCGCTCATAGAAAACAGTCCAAAATAGTAAGATCTGGTGATCTTGCAGGCCATCTTATTGGTCCATTATTTGTATCGAAATGGAAGGTCTCCAATTCGAACATTTATGGTGCCATTAATTTTTTGTGTACTTATATGAATTATTTCATTTCAATTTCCATTACAATTATAGTGTTCGTTTCGGATGTTATTATTGCTATCATTTATTTTTCTGCTCTTCAAAATACATATAATATATTTTTGTTGTAGATATGTTTCGGATAATCATAAAAGGTTTTCTTATTTGAAGTTCATTGTAGAAAACGCTCAGAGCAATGTAAATAATAATGAAAAAAAACTCTCTTCCAGGGCCGTAATTTAAAAGGGATTAATTCAGCCAATATAACCAAATATTACTGAAACATCCTGAAATATAAAATAAAATTAAATTTCTCAGTATGAAGTGAACGTCTACGATCCAAAAACTACAACAAAAAATACAGGTTCGTATTTAAAAATTCAAAGATGGGTGTGGCCCAAGTCAGATGACACCCTATATAAAAGAGTCATAGAAATATTCTGATAGCCCCCGTTGAGTGCCCAAAGCAAAATGTGGACAGATTTTCAATATGTCTGCCAATAAGGAAGATATAATCAAAAAAATAATTTTGGATTTTTTGTTTTTTTTCTGAACCAAAATAGCTATATTCGATTTATTTATATCATTGAATAGGTCTCTGTAATACGCAACTGTGCCACAATTTAACTGACACTCTATATCTTATCTTTAACGAGATCCCTATGTACGGAAACGAATATGAATAGCCCTGTATATTATTTGTTCATCATCATTATATTACTTTATTATTATTTTATTTATTATTATTATCAGAAACAGAATCTCAATTGCACGCTCCAATGAGTAACTTACTCAAGAATATTTTCATAAATTTTATACAAAACGATAAAATTCCCAACAACCCTTCTTGCTGCTTCACCCATAAACGAACGTGAATACGAACACATGACCCTGAACCATATCCGAGTTTGCAATTTCCTTGTCCCGCGAAAAGCCCTATTTATTTTGTTCTCCAACTCGAGTTTTCCGTCATTCAACAAAAGTGATGGATGTAAATAACAAATAAGGACTCTTTTGTTCTTATAATTTATGATATTTATAAATTGCTAGCTCTGTGATATAGATGAAAAAGGAAATTGGCAAAAACACGATCTAGATAAGTAACCATTTTCTCATTATTTGAAATAAATAAGTTACAACTTACAAACTTTCTGGATAATGCCTTTTGATGATTTGCTTCGAAAAAAATCGTTAGTTTTATATTGGGGAAAAACAGCAGGAACAAAATTATGCATCACCTGTTTTATTCAACTGATTTTTCCTGATATTGCATTCAGGAAATTCGTATGAGTTTCATTATTATGAATGATAAATATGTCTCATGGTGTTAAAAACTCTCCACTATATTAGTGGAAGGGGGTTAAGTGATAATTCACGTTTTTCCTAAACTTTTGAAAGATGTATGGCATGGAAAACACTTTCTGAATATACGAGGTTGGTTTCAGAAATACCCGGCCCAACAAATAAAACACAAAAATTTTGGAAAAACATTTTTTTTTCAATATAATATCCAAAAGCTCTAGACACTTTTCCCAGCGACGTTCAATGAATTCGATAACGTTTTCATAATAAGAACTGTCTTGCTCCTCAAAACAGCCATTAGATGCCTACATTACTTCTTCATCGTTGGAACATTTTTGACAACTGAGCCATATTTTCAAGTTTGGAAATGGAAAATAATTCGAAGCGCTTAATTTGACAAATAAAGTGCATAAGGTAGCATTTCAAACTTTAATTCGTTAATTTTGGTCATTGCGATGATGGATTTGTGAGCGTGTGCATTTCCTTGATGAAACAACACTCTTTGCCTTCTTAGCCAAATGCGGCCGTTTTTGCTTGATTTTTTCATTCCAATGTTGCAATAAGTTCGCAAAATACTCACCGTTGACAGTTTTATTTTTTTCAAGACGAAAAAAAAACTGATTAATACAGTTTATTGTATGATTTCCCATATGAAGGGTTTTACAAAAACCGCCAACAATGATTACGATAGCAGTCTAATACATTCTTTATTATCAAAAAAGTTATACAGCCAAGCTTTGAAGGAAGTTTAACTAATTCTAAGAGAAGAGGAAAAAAGTTATAGAACCTAAACCTACTTAGACCAACCTACTACAAATATTTCAGATTTTCTGCACAACGAACGTGTAATTATTGCTTTTGAAACCAACAACAACTTAGGCATGCACATTAAGAATAACAATGATAAAAGTTCAGTTTCAGAAAAATCTGGACTGTATAAATTATCGTGTGGGTCATGTCCGATATTTCATATAGGTCAAACTGAAAGAACGTTCAAAGCCCGCATAAAGGAACACAAAAATAGTTTTCAGAATGGAAAAATTAATTACACATATGCCATTCATTTAACTACAGAGGGTCATGAGTTCAACCATGAATTAAAGCCCCTCCATTTCCAGAAGAAATACAGGATCTTTCGTCGCGTACACCTTACCATATGTCGGTTTTGAGACAACTTTAAGGATGTTAAAATACAAGTTAATACACTCGTAATAGCTAGGTAGGTATATCAAATTCCGAGGTAAACTCACTAAGATGACTGGACTAAAAACATTGGTTCGAGCACCCCGAAACTATCCCTAACCTTTGCCATGTTATAATTATATTGAATTGGTGTTGCGGCAATTTTTTTCTCTCGAATTCTTACAATTTTATTTTCCACATTGTTCTAAGCAACCCCTATCCTTGTAATGCATTGGTTGGAACCTTTGGTGTATTAATGAATATTACTAGGTGGTGGAAGAAACAGAAAAATAGAAAAACAATTCCAAATAATAAAAAATATTCGAAAGAATATCAGAAATTAATTGCTTTTGTCGTTGAAGTCGATACATTCCTTGTAATTTATGTGCTGAATCATTTCGGGCTTTCCCGGGAAGTTGCTATGCCAACTCTACTCGTGTGCAAAAAGAACAAGTTATATCTGTGAAGGTTATTTCCGCGTCTTTTATTCAGATGAATAATTGCTTGAGATTGAAAACTGATATCAGAATTCTGATTCTTGTATGAGTTCGAATCAATTTCCTGATTCTTGTTGAATATCGTAGCATCATCCTACTCAGGGTATTGTTTTCACGCTTTCCAATTTCAACACGTTTCATTCAATTTAAATACTTTCGTATTTTATTATTGTTTAATTTCAGATTCAGTGTTTTTTCAATATTCATAAACGAATGAAACCGTTTTAATTTCAACTTATAGAATGAATGCATGATCATCATTTCATAATTATTTTGAAGGCATTCCTAGTATTGGTTAACTTCTAAGGTATTCTGACACAAAAAAATTAGGATTAGATTCGAATATGTACCTACTTTCCACACATCCACTGTGGATTTATAATCCCGGAGTTAACATTGATCCAGCGCCACCATTTCCAAGTGAACCGAATCCTTCACCAAAATATACAAATTAAAGGGTTTCCGCCAAAATATACAACTTAAAGGTTTTCGCCAAAATATACAAATTAAAGGGCTCCGCGTGATCCCCTTCCTTCGCCATAATGTAAACTATATAATCCAAATACGTAATAGTTATTTATGTATCAAGGGAATTAGGAGAGCCTTAATTACCGATGGCAAAGTTTGCGTCCCGAGGGCCTCTGGCTCGAGGGACAGCAATTGCCTGAGGTTATTAAGGCTCATTAATTCCCGTGGTACATAGATAATTTTATTTCTGACCGATTTCAATAAAATTTTGTTCATTTTTGAAACGGAAAAATGTACCAATTCATTACCTTCCCGGTATATTTGAATCAGGTACCGTTGATTATAGTAGAGTTTTCTTGTTGCTAGGTTGTTGCTATGTTACTTGTTTATAAACAGAACTTTGTTATCAAGCTGTGTTTGCGGTGAAAACGTGTTTTCTACCCCAAATATAATGGAGGATATTT
>WOGN01010065.1:0-10556 GCA_015342105.1 Leptinotarsa texana | reverse complement strand
TTAACTAACTGATTGATTTTCAGTATTGTGTCCTCCAATAAACTTTCCACCTGCAACGATCTCAAAATGCAGAAATAAGCAAAATCTAACTATCGATTGTGAAGATGCTGTTGATGGCAGTACTATGACTTTTACATGCCCCTCAGGATATGCAACACATGGAGCCAGATCGGGTACGGCTTCTTGCTCAAGTGGTTCCTGGGGTAGAAATCGACCCCAGTGTACTCGAGATCAAGGTTCACCTCAAGTTGATGTAGTTAATAAAAATGAATTTTCTACGGAAGGATTAGTAACAGAATCCAGCATCGAAACTGTTCAACAGACATCAGGAATTAAAGTTATCTGTACTTATGCCAGTTGGAGATTCTATCATGGAGTTAAGCCAGAAGACTTCGATCCTAGTCTTTGCACCCATTTCGTTTATACCTATGTAGGAATTAATGAGAAAGGAGAATTGCGCAACGGTGATCCCACTCTTGATGGTGAGAAAGCTCGAAATTTTTTACAAAATAAATTGTAAATTAACTGTTTTTCAGTTCGTTTGTTCCCTAGAGTTGTCGATCTGAAGAAGAAAAATAAAAAATTGAAGGTGATGTTATCAATTGGTGGATCTGGAGCAAGTAATACTACATTGTTCTCAGAATTGGCAGCAGATGCTGAAAAAACTGCTGCATTTATAAAAAGTGCGAGTCATTTCATGAATACTTATGATTTTGATGGTTTGGACATAGATTGGTTCTACCCGGAAAAAGCAGATAAGGTAACTATTCAAATATACCTGATAATTTATCAAGAGATATATTAAAAAATCCTTAAAAGCACAGAGATGGATGTATATTATCTTCAAAACATATGAATGCGCGTTTCCTTGTCGTATAAAAAATCCTTTTGATAAATGGTACAAGCAAGTCGTATTATCAAATGACGTCATCAATCAAGGCTCTATTCCTTACCTATCATAATCTCACGTATAGTGGAGTTTTCGAATTCTGAAGGCATGCATCTATTCAGATCATTTAGTATTAACATTTTTAAACTTCTTATCAGCATATGAACATTTTTTGACCTCACGATCCAAGCTTCTCAATGCAAACATGGATGCAGTCGATTGATCCGATGGCCGTTGGAAATTCAAATTTTTACTGCCACATCACTTTTTCTTTCAGTTTTGCCTCCTGCCATACACTGCAGTAGATTGTTTAACACTCGAGTCCTCTCCCATACCTTTTTGAAATCCTGGATCAGCCAAACTTGAACCATATCATAGATCTGCTAGAAAGTTCCTCATTTCTGTCAAATAAATCACATTTTCTTTATAACCAAAACAAACTTTCGAAATCACTGGTTTGTGATGATTGACGAGATTTATGATGCTCCACTTTTTGACATGAAATCATTCCATTCCAAAGTAAATTTTCAACACTGAAAGCAAATGCCTGCAGACTTTAAATCATTTTGGGGAGAAAACTGAATGTTCAATTTGTGAGGAAGGTTTGGAGTGAACTGTCATTTTTGTAAGAAACTTTATCTATTCAGAAAAAATTTTTCGCCTTAGTTCATCAGCATCGTACTTTTCCTTCAACTTCAGTTACTCTCTTTGATAAGGAGTATTCACTTAAATCAAAGATATCCTTTCCCTCCCTCCAATCCAATCCAATCCCTCTTTCTATTCATACCACACAGTAGCTGTTGAAATCGTGAAACTAGATAATTTTAGAATTTCTGAATGGAATATTGAATCCCAATTCATAGAATTTCTCTTAAAGTTTTCATGAAGTCCTATGAAAGATTTGACTTACTACTTCACATTTTCCTGTGGAACTATCAATACTCGAATAGTTATCGTAAAATTAGGCTTTATTAAAAAAAACAATTATTTTTGCATTGCAAAACAATGAAGAGAAAATCCAATATAGTTCTATTTGAACTAATCGACAACTTAATGGATGCATCACATTCGAATAGACTATTGCCGAAAGCATGGGAAAATGTAAAAATATCATTTGGTATTGAAATTTTTAAAACAACGATAAAAATAAAATGGAAACAACAATAAAAATTAATTGGCGCAGCGGGGCGACTTCATTGATTCCAGTGGCGCATTTGCTGTTTCAGCTGCAGTTAAACCCGGAAAAACCTGCAGTACCACATCATCTGAAGATTTTGATCTAACAATGTTTTCTCTCTTATAAAATAAAATGTAGGGTGCCTCCAGAGGCTCCAATAAATTTAATGCATCGCCAGAACACTTCGTGACACGACTATCGTCAAACTTAATAAGTAATTTCTCTCAAATTACCTGTTTTGGTAGTACTTAGGTTTTTTAGCAAAATGGTGCGTTATTTGGAAAATCGATAGTAGATCAGTTCTGGATCTTGAGGAACAATCAACATTTTTTGGATTTACCAATCATTATGATGATTTTAATTTTACATTTGTGAAAAATGAATATAACAATAGAAAAATGTTTCTGACTACGGTTTCTTAAGACAATGTTGAATGTTTTCTTGACTTTATCGTTCGAATTTTTAAACCTAGATGTCGCCCACTCAGTGATCCTTTCGAATAAATTCTGCAAAGAATATCTATGCCATTATGTGAATTAACTTTTCATTTGACCCCAAAACATTTCGATTTTTCAATAAATAAGCTCTTCATGAAATAGTGTTATGAAGCATATATCGTGAGAGTTGTTTCACTTGAACCAAGTTTGAAATTTTCACTCAGATAGATGACAGAGTTTGAGAAAGTCCAACAAGTACACTATTTAAAAAGTTGGACACACTGCTGTTCAATAGGATAAAATTGATGTCATTTTTTTTTCAGGAGAATTATATAACTTTTCTTCGAAAAGTCAAGGAGGCTTTCGACAAGGAAGGTTGGTTACTCAGTTCATCTGTTCGAGCCGACCCAGAAGACACCGGCTATGATGCCTCAAAAATGAATGAGTTAGTATTGTTTTTCAGTGGTTTAACAAGTACAGTTATAAATTAGTTCATATTTTAAAATGTCGTTTTTTCAGTATATAGCCTGACACAATGGAGATGACAGAAACAAAAACACATTTGAGTATCATATTTTCGACTTTTTGAAAGAAATGCTATCCCTCTAATGGTGATCCCTGTTTGAAACCGATATCGCGATCCACAGAAAGGATCGTGAGATAATTTTGTAACAGAAATGTTAACTTGAAACAGACAAATGCTAAAGTCTAACTCATATTAACACTGTCAATTGTTAGATATCTCCTGACACTTCTGATATGGTATAATTTAATGCTTCAAGAAGCGATGACTCGGATGTTTGTCTCTAGCAAGTTCAATTTGTCATTTAATGGAAACACAATTGATTATCTTATCACACTCCTTCATTTTCAACTTCAAAAAATGCTGTTATATACTTTTATATTCGAAATTTTCTTTCATTATGGATCAGCAATGCGTGACTAAATTACATCTCAATGGGTATGAAGTTGTCAATTTAAATGAAGATCTACAATATCAAAGTAACCAATTTTGCGTAATTTAGATTAGCATGTATATATTTGTCAATAGTTTTGACGTGGTAACAAAATTTGTTATTCATAAAAATAAAATGTTCTATTATTGAAAAATGAGATAAATTGATCTTGTTAATTGGAAATAACGAAAATGAATCTGTCTATTCATAAAACTCCAGAATCACATTGTTTTATCTAAATAGAAAAATTTACCTATATCATAATTTTCAACTCGAATAATATTTTCTGAAATCATTATTTCAGGGTTCTAGATTGGGTCACAGTGAAATCCTACGATATGTATGGATCATGGAGTACCTACAGTGGAAATCACAACGCTCTGTATCCCTCTTCGAAAGAATTCGAATGGGAAAAAGAGCATCTCAATATGAACGCGGTTGCTAATAATTGGATGAAAGCTGGCCTCAACAAGAACAAATTGGTTTTGAGCGTTGCCTTTTATGGTAGATCGTTCACGCTCAAGGACAAAAATCAACATTCAATATACTCTCTAGTAGCGGGTAATGGACCAGGGGAAGATGGTTGGTTGAAATATTCCGAGGTAAGAATTGAATATGCAGAAATATGTTCGGCATTTCCAAAAAAATATATGATATCAAATAAGTTATAGATACTTTTTATTGTCGATAATTTATCGATATCGATTATATGTACTGGACTAAGTTTACTGATTGAAATTAACATAAAATGGTGTTCCCTCCTGAAATTTGAGTTTTTGAACTGACTTTTTTGGTCAGTCAGTCGCTGTTGAGACTTCCTGATACTACCTTCATCCTCGCAGTGTCAACGCATATATCACTGAAGATGAAACGTTTGGTAGAAATTCGATTCGATCACAGCCTTTCAACACGAGTTTTGTTCTCTCCGAGTTTTTCTGGTTTAAATTGTCGTGTCCTTCCGAAAAAAATGTCGACATATGTATCTCTTATAACAAACTCCATCAAAATGTGTCTAACCCTTCGACCCACAGTTTCGGGATTTAATCAAATTATTATACATTTGGTCATGCGTTTAGCCAAATGTCGAAAATTATGGATTTAGACCCATTTTGCCGAAAATAATACCACTAGACCTCAAAATATTATCGGTAAATTTCCATTTTTTAACGAAAACTTTGTTATTCAGAGCAACCTACGTAATAAAACCTCGAGTACATAGGATGAGTGGTTTCATCTATTGCTAGTTGCTCGATTGGTATTGCTCAAGTACAATTGTTATATACACATGGTTCAAATATACGAACTGAGTACAAAAAGTGACTGAACTCATTTTCCAAAAATATAATTACATTGTTGAAATCTAGCGTGCCTTGAAATGACACCGCAGTTCCGGCACCCAATTACTTGATGCGACTAGATGCAAAACTAGTATGTCGCGTATTCTTTTCGATTTCATTGAAATCCAAATATCTTATTATCAAATTGTGTTATTATTCGAAGATGGGTTTGAAATGATAGATTGTTGTCTTATTTTCGTGTAGTAATATGAATCGGTGAAGTGTGACAATTTGTTTTACATTTCTGTCTCTGGTGCATGTTTATGTATAGCCGATTTCATTTAATTCACGTATTTATTTGACATGTCTCAGAAGAGTTAGGATCAAGTCATTGTCATAGTCATTATATCAAATTGAACCTGTGAATTTCTGTAGAATTATTCACAATATTTATTCAATCATATTTGAATGTATGACTCCATTGGTTCAATTTGATTGGGATAATGACAATGATTGACTCCCAGGGACTAACCTAACCTAACCTACGATATATTCCTTCTTTGAAACATCTCAGGTATTACAGCTCTTTGCTAATTTTTCACCTTATTTCAGATTTGTTCTAATTACGGAAACTATACCGAAGTATGGGATGATGACCAGAAATCGCCATACAGATATAAAGATGATAAATGGTTTGCTTATAATTCAAAGGAAGCTGTTTCAATCAAGGTGAATATTCATAGTATCATCCTCAGAAAATGCTGTCGTGAGATAGTGTTTGTGTTCTGCTGTGTTCTTCAAATTTATTTTATGCCACAGGTTCTTATTCTACTTAGCCCGATCATACTGATACAAAGTAATATTGTCATAATACATTTTTGCAATTATATTTTTTTTGATAGGGTGACTACATTAAGTCGAAAGGTTTTACTGGAGTTAATGTCTATCCCGTGGATGCTGATGACGTTCATGGTGTTTGTGGTACGAAACAAGTTCTGCTCAAATATCTCAACGAAGGATTAGGAAATAAGGTTAATTTCGACAATTGATACAATAAGTTAAAATAGTAATCCTATGCAGCAATCTGAAAATGTTTTATCGTAATAAATTATTTTTTAATTTTGTACTGATTTTTTTTGTTCTCATTTTCTGACCCCTTCCATATCTAGTATAGTTATAATAATTATAATCGAACAGATTGGACCCATGTAGAAAACATATTCTATTTTACTATGTGCGTGCAGATTTTTCAAAATCCACCAGACGATCTTTCGATTTGTATGTTATGGAGCGACTACCTCAAACATAGGTTATTAGAAAAACTTTATTATCTAAAGTGTAAAAATGGCAGGTTTGAGAATAATTCTCAATTATTTACAAGAGAAGCTTTTAAGGTTCTAGATGTTACGAGTAACTTTTGCCATTATTTTTTTGTTCTTCTAGGTATTTTGCTTGCAGGTTTCTCAAAATGTTCCAGAAGACTAAACATATTGATCCATGAGGAGCAAGTCTCATATAATTAGCCCCTACTCTTTTGAAGAAACCTGTCAGTCCTTCTGTTTTGGCTATTTTAATAAATGCATCAGGTATATTCTTGTAAAGAATTCCTTTTCCACTTTTGTCTATACCCTAGTTATGAAGACTGAAGAGAATAATGAAGTGACTTTTGGTTGTTAGTTATTTTTGACTCAACATTTGAGCCTTAAACTAAAGCAATTAATTAAAAATAAATAAGAAAAACTAAATATGTTATAAATTTGTCAAGATAAGTGATTTACAAGACACCTATTGATACGTCGACCCAAGCGGTCCATTGTGACAAAGAAACGATGATGTCCAACGATGATGCTGCTCTCATCAATTTTCCAAGACTGTCAAATGCTGAATCATATCAGGACTGGAACTTTGATGTGATGCTTTTACTTAAGACTAAGAAATTGTGGAAAATTGTGAGTGGAGATGAAAAGCTTTCAGCAGTGGAGTCTGATGCAGCAAAGAAAGAAGAGTGGCTCTACAATGATGCAAGAGCACAACGTCTCATTTCCAGAACTGTTGATAAAACAGGGAAGTCCCACATCCTGAAACCTCAAGAGAAATGTACGACACATTGCAATCAATATATCGTCGTGACTGTAGTCAGCTAAAACAACAATTGCTGATGGAGTACCACACGTTTGTATATAATAAATCCAAAGACATGATGCAGAATATTAGTCATCTGAAGAATATTACATTCAGACTCAGAGAATTGAAAGAAGAAATTGCCGAAACCATGCAGATTGCCAAAGTATTGGTTGTCTTACCCATTGATGACTACTCGGTGTTCAGAACTACCTGGGAATCAACCCCTGAAGTTGAAAAAACTTTAGTACAATTTATCCCAAGATTGATATCTGAAAAAAAAATGTAAACAAGATGAAACAGAGTTCCACAGATGACTCTAAAGCAGCGTTTGCTGCTATCAAGAATAAGAATAATAAAAACCCTAACAAACAGGGGAAGATTGTTCATCATAAATGCGGTGAACCAGGACACATTAAACCAAAATGTCCAAAGAAGAAATGGTGTGAGGAATATGAAAAAGATAATCACAGTGACGGAGTGTGTCTGAAGAAAAGGACAAAGGTGGAATATAAACAGTTTTTTGCTCCTTGTACTTACTGTAAACGAACCAACCACCCTGAGTCTGATTGCTTCTTCAAAGATCAAAGTAAAACTAACAATGAAAGAGTGGCTTTCCTAACTGAAACTTCTCTTGGTTCAAACAATGAAGAAATGGCCTGTTTAACTGAAACTGCTCTTGCAGCTGTTAACAGTGACTCATGTGTGTATTGTGTAGATAGTGCTTGCACCTCTCATCTCACCAATTTAAAAGAAAATTTGAGTGACATTGTAAATGCTGTGACCAACATCTCTAGTGCAAAGAAAGGTGTCATGAAATCTACAGCCAGTGGAAATATATATATATTCAGAACTGATTCCTAAAAATGTATGCTACGTTCCTGATCTCACCAAAAACCTGGTATCTGTAACATGTGTAGTTGATAACGGTAGAGAAGTGAGATTCAAGAAAGGAAGAGTAGATATTTTGAAAGATGATAAAATTATAATAATAAGAAAACAAGCAGAAGCCAATGTTACAAATAAAAATGAAATAATGGAATGGCACCGTAAATTGGGTCATGTTGGTCTTTCAAATCTCAAGAAAATCCCTGCTTTGTGTCAGGGAGTGACAGCACACATAACCAAATATGAAGATAAAGTGATATGTGAAATATGTGCTGTTGCTAATATGCAAAGGAACCCTTACAAAACCAAGAGACAAAGAACAACAAGATGTCTACAAATTATTCACACTGATTTATGTGGCAAAATCTCTCCCCCAACCTTTTGACGGCAAGAATTACTTTATGTCATGCATTGATGATTATTCACATCATGTTACTCTCTACTTTTTGGAAAGTAAAAATGAAGCAGAAAATTTCCTTATGGAATATATATTCGAAAGCGAAAATCATCATAATCTCAAAGTATCAAAATGAAGAATGGATAATGGTGGTGAGTACCGCTCAATTAATTTTAAAGCTTGGTGTAAATCTAAGGGGATTCAGTTAGGTTATACAATCCCCTATACTCCTCAATTAAACGGCACTACTAAGAGGATGAATTTAACCTTACAAAATAAAATGAGAGCAAAACTACCAAATAAAATGTGGGGTACTGCTGTGCAAACAGCTGCCTATTTAAAATAGAACACCATCTGAAGTCATTAATACTACGGCTTATCGAAAATGGCACAATGGAGTTCCAGACCTCAAGATGGTTCAAGTGTTTGGATCTACAGTGTACACTAAAGTCCTTAGTGATTTGAAGAAATTAGACTCAAGAGGTTGGACATGCTCTCAACGGATATAGAATTTGGGATGAAGAACAAAATAAAATCTATGTATCCAAAGATGTCATATTCTTTAATACTCAAAATGAAAAACAAGAAAATGAACCAAATTTGAATGTTGACAATTCTATACAATATATATTTGCTGATGAAGAACAAAACCTATTGGAATAAAATGGAAATAACAATAAAGATGAAGACCAAAATACAGAAGACGAAGATCAAGATAATGAAGACCAAGATACAGAAGATGAAAACCAAAAAAATGAAGATGAAAATGATGTCGAAATATTAAATCAAAATCCAAACTAAATATCACAAAGAAACAGAAGACTTCCTGCAAGATTTGAAGATTATGTAATGCTTGCTGAGGAATCTCCTGAGGAATCGTGCAGAATGGATAAATGTGGTAAATGTGTGGTCATTTAAAAGCAAGACTCGTTGCAAGAGGATGCCAGCAGAAAAATTAATTTGATTACATAGGCATTTTTAGTTCTGTTATACATGCTAACTCTCTCAGAATGATTTTGGCTACCGCTGCAACTGAAGATTTAGAAATGATGTCATTTAACATAAAGTCGGCCATCCTGTATGGTGATTTACAAGAATTTATATACATGCATTTGCCTAAAGATTTTGAAACAGGTAGAAAAGTTTGCAAGTTAAAAAAGGCATTTTGTGGTTTGAAGCAAGCACCTCAACAATGGTTCAAACGTTCAACTGATTTTTCTCAAGGAAGAAAGGCTTTTCCAGCTGAATAATGATCAATGTGTGTTTAAATCGAGTAAAAACAAATTGTTTGTTGGTATACATGTGGATGATGGTATTGTGATTGGTAATACGTCTGAAATTGTGAAGCTCATGATATGTTGAAAAAAACTTTTGAAATCAAAGTTAATGAAAAACCTGAAATTTGTCTGGGAATGCAAATCAAGAAAACTGAATCATGTGCTGAACCTCTACAGTATGGAATCAGCCAAACCTAGAAAAACCTCTATTTCTTCAAAAGCAAATCTGTTTTTCCTGAATGGATCAAAAGAAGATGGTCTCTTGTATTCAAACAAGGGTTAAAAAATACTCTACAAGTGTACTGTGACGCTGATCATGCTGGTGATATCGCTGATAGAAAAGTACCTCTGGAATTATAATACTGCATGTTAAGGCCCCAATTGCATGGGAGTCTGAGAAACAAACTTATGTCGCTCAAAATTCTACCGAACCTGAGTATATTGCTACAGCGCAATGCTGCCAACAGATGCAATTTATTAAATCTGTACTTGAAGAGATGGTGTCGACTGAAATTTCTATCAAGCTATTTGTTGATAATACCAGCTCTATCAAAATGATCAAGGTGAATCAACTGACAAGTAAATGTATTTTCTTTGATGTCAAATATCATTTTGTGAAAGATGAGTACAAGAAGGGACTGTTCTCAATTGAATATTGCCCAACAAATATCATGGATATCATGAAGAAGCCTCTGCAAAATCCTCAATTTGAATATCTCAAGAATAAATTTATGTACCTAAAATAAACCAAATATTATTGTAAACCAAAGTGCTAAGACTCATGTTCTTATTGACCTGTCCGAGATGCTATCAAAATTAAATCAAAATGGACGCCTGTAGGCACACATATTATTTGTTCTAATGGAAATAAAACTAGAAAAGTCAAGTCCATAATCAACTTGTCTTTGTGAATGATTGTGTTGCTGCTTGCTGAAATTCGTTGTCTAAGGCTGATTTTCATATCAATCGTCCTTTATAACGTAAAATTATGCCTTCAACGTGTTGTGTTGTAAATTGCGGAAGCTGAGGGGATCATGATTGGTGAACTTTTACAAAATACCTAGTGAATTTCTGCTTTTACCAAAGGAAAGAAGCAGTTGCATCCAATTGAATTAGAAATTAGAAGCAACTAGAGCT
>WOGN01010064.1:0-10556 GCA_015342105.1 Leptinotarsa texana | reverse complement strand
ATTCAAAAAGTTGTAAAAGTTGTAATCGTCATAATATGCACACATTTCCGCGCCACCTATTAGGTAGTGTACTTAGCGCGTTTTTTTAAACGTGGTTTCCCCAGTAGGGCTATTCCACGGGTCAGTTGTGATTCTGTTTAATTTGAAACTATGGCAGATATGGATATCAGCAGAGATTGAAAATATAAAAACAATTTAAGTTAAAAAAAAGTAATGAAATTTTATCGTCCGAGTCGTAACTTTCAAATTCTTCTTCTTGTTCTTCCTGTTCTTGTTCTAATTCATCCTGAGTACATGTGAACTGCGTTAATATCGATGTAACGCATGTGGCCTCGTTGGAATCAAACGGTCCCTCCACTGTTGGTGATTCAAACATGAACACTAAATTATACAGAAGATACTTTTCTCTACCCAGTTTGTATTTCAAACAATCGTTGTGGAATAAAAATCAGATATCAGTCCCATGAGTTCTACTTAAAATGCCATTCTCACTGGATGCGTTCTATGTAAGTGCAATTTGTTACCATTCATTTAAAGTAGAACTCATGTGAATGATATCTGATTTTTATTCCATAACGAATGTTTGAAATACAAACTGGGTAGAGAAAAGTATCTTCTGTATAATTCAGTATTTGTTTCGAAAGAAATTTTTATTTCGCATAATTCAATGTTTATATGAAAGTACTGTATCAGGAGGACTTTCTTTCAGTTTGTTTCTGAAAGTTACTTCTTTGCATGATCTACACATCCATGTATAGAGTTACTTCCTTCGTTTCTTTGGAAGATTCCCTCATCCTTTCTTTATTGTATCAAGATGGAGTAGTAGAAAGCCAAAAAACTTTCTTTCTCAAAAATTAGTCACTCCTAAAAAATATAACCCCTTCAATTCTTAGAAGAAAATGTTTGGAATAATTTGATATCGTCAACATCTATCAAAATTCCAACAGTCTACGTCTTCTACAGGATCCTTTGCAATAATTGCTTTTGACTGCAGCTTAACAATATTTGAGTTACCCGAAGAAGATTTTTATTCAGTATCATTTTGTAATATTTTCTAGTTAAATTAATTCAAACCAAACAATTCACTTTGGAAGCAACTTTTTCAATTATAGTATGTCGCAGATAGGAAAAGATGACTTTAAAATGAGATATATTTTAACAAAGAACCATGGTGCTATTAGCAATGATTATATTTCACGTTTTGAAGCCACGAATATGATGTTTATTCAAATAATTTGTTGAACTGAATAACAGTGCGACGATTTGAAGAAGGAACATTTAAAACTTCATTTAAATTTTCAGTTATATCACTATGCATTCTTGTAGATCGTTTTATATAATATGAATAATAATTAGTGATAAATATATAGTATTGCTCGCTATAACGAAAATAATAGTTTGTTGTGATTCCCTATGCTTTTAGAATGCATTGTAGTTTTTGAAAAATGAATTAATGTTTCTTCTTATTGATGATGCATTAGTTGATTTTTAGTTATTCAAGACTCATCTAGTATTTCGAAAAATCATAGACTAAGCAAATGAAAAATGCAAAATATTCGAATAATCACCAGTGCATTTGAATATATATATGTACTTCTTTTCTCCACTAACATTATTCTAGCTAGTTACTCCACAATAGCTCAAAGTTGAGTATGTATGTATCTATTACATACACTAACATTATACACAAATCTTTTGGGATTATAGTATCGATAGAGGTTTCAGAGCAAATAACCACTTTTTCACTGAAAGTGTATCGGCGAGTAGGTATTGATTACACCCAAAAATGGAAAGTTCTCAGACACGGCAGGTGTAAATGAGAGGTAGCAATTCCATACTGACTTTAAATGTAGTTTATCAAACTGTTTGAGACATCTGGAACGAATTCAACTCTTGAAATTGAAAATAAATTCTAACATTAGACTCTCTCCAAGCATGAAAACAAGCTTGAATACTAGTGGGAGTAAATTGTTTCAATTTGAATTGCTTTCTGACAGATCATTTTTAGTTTCTAGAAGAAAAGTTATGTCAATTTGAAGAGTCACCTCAAAGAATTGTGTGAATATACTGTTCAGTTTGTAAAACTATTTTCTTTCAACTCAAAAATAAGCAGATACATGAGAATTTTTGCTACTAGAAAATCTGGAAAAACCTAGAAGCTGAAGTCAATATGTTTGAAGTCACTGGAAGCACGCAGTATAAAATATAGTAAGGAGGGTGGCTGGGTATATACTTTCTTGTGTTTTCTGCGTGAGAGATTTCCAGTTGTGAAACCGTGCTCTTGTTATTTTAAAACAAATAATTTCAAACATCGACATTATTTTTTTTAATATATTGAGTTGCATCCAATGTCTTTTTTTTTTTCAAATGATTTCCTATTAATTATTTCTTGAGTCCGATTTGAATCTCAACGTTTTAATGGGATACGATGTCAAGATCACGTGAAATCTACCTAGAAAGGCATTTTTACCACTTATTTTATAAGGAATATGTAACTGATCCATCACTCATCGTCGAGAGGGTGCTACCAACTTGTTCTTTTTTAAGGGAAAAGAGGGATTTTGGGAATCCTTGTTTGATTGGCGATTCAATTCTTTATCCAATACTGTTTTCCTTTTGGAAATTGGAACAGCCATTCTTGAATAATTATCAATTTTATATTCGTTCCTTGAATCTGCGAACAAACGATAACATACTGTCAAGAAAAATATATTCAAAATGCACTAAATATTCCAATTAATGTTTTGAATGATTACCATTTACTTCTGGAAAAGAATAAAATCTGTTTATATAACTTTTTTATTATTGCATAATGAAATTTTCTGGGGATAATTTCGTTTCGAGCACTTCTTTTTCTATCAACGAGTTCTGAAATAAACTGAATTATGTTCCTCGTACAGTTCAAATGTCATGTATCCCTTCAAAAACATCTAAGGCGTCATATCACCTGCAAAGATACTAGAACTACCTTTGCATATCTGTTTAAAAATTCTGTTTCTAATTGGTAAAATCAGTAGTGTCCCACCTTGATATTTTGTCCTGATCAAAAGTTGAAATTGGGGAGAGTACGTCCGTTATTTCAATCAACGTACCTCAAAAAGTTCAAATTTTCATCCATACGACCTAGTCTGCTAAGTTTGCTTTTGAGTGTACCAATAATTTTATTTTTGTTTCAGGTATGTGAGCAGTAGAATAATCTGAATAATGAGGTATGTTAGAACTTACACTTCAGAATATATTACTGATGAAGGAAAAAATAACAGGAAATATTACAAATAAATAATAGAGTATATCTACTTCAACTTGTACTATTATTCAGGTAAAAAAGTAATTCTTTATCAAGGCCTAGGTCCAATCTTGTATGTGTTCATAATAATCATTTCATTTTAACTTTCGAAAGGTAGATGTTATAAGTTTGTACTGCATTCACAATTGTGGTGGAATGATATTATTTTTTGAAGAAATATTGACGTTACTATGAGTTCAAAAATGAGGAGGAACTTAGCTCTCACTTTTTGCGGGAATGTTCCATTCAATAATTGTTATATTTGACACAAACAAATACCGAACACAAACACGAAATATTTCGGTCAGCATTTCAATCATCCTTCTTGTTTTGCAGTACCGTCTTTCAATGCCTTGTTTCTAGACCAGCACTCTGAATCCACCCTAATTTATGAACGTTATTATAATCATTTGAGAAACATGAAATTCCCGTTGTCCGGTTTCTCTTTGTTCTTTCTTTCACTTATATATACTCTAGGATAATTATTTGTTCATTATCCACGTTGCGTAAATCTACATTATACAAGACAAAACCCTTTTTACGCTGAAATTTTACTTGCCATGAAAATTAAACAAACAAATAAAATGAAATAACATAACGTCAACATTAGTTTTATATCAGAGAATTTCTTAATAGAGGCGAGGCTTTAGAAATTCAGTGCATTCGTTCTTTTGAATTTCAGAAATCCAGGAAATTTTGTGCAGAAACAATAATCGCATCGATTCAGAATTCTCTGTTGGCTAGAATATTGATGAAAATACATATAGCGAGTTTTGCAATAGCAATTTATGTAGAGATAGATTCATCGGGTATTGTCGCAACTTATTATTCGCTTTGCTTATTACGAGAGGATTTATCGCTGTTTCGCACAAACCTCATTCATCCAAATAATGAAAGAAATTATTTAAAAACTCGATGCTGCTACCCAGCACGATAAAGAAAAGGAGATGTGATGGATTCTACAAATGCTCTGCAACCGTTTCTAAACAGTCAGTGCAGTTGCAGTGGTATTATATACTGTTGGACAAGTTGACCTTTTCTAAAAACTTTACAATATTCTCAAAATTACACTTGGGTCCTAATGCTTTCTTGATTAAGGGCGGGATGCCAAGAGTTAGTCTTTCGTTGGAATATAGCACACACTTTGTTAAGATATGGTCTACATTTACGGGAGAGTCGTACACTTCACACATAGGACTGGTATTGCCGGTGATAAGGTATCCATGGGTGAGGCGGGTGTGGCCTATTTGCAGACGAGATATTATGACCTGGGATTTCTTACTTCTCGGGAGATGTATCCATGGAAATACACTTGTTTTAACTGTGGAAAGTTGTTGCAAGACCTATTCCATTGATCTTGCCATAATTCAGTGAGGATTTTTTTTCAAGTTTCAAAGCAGTATTTTGTTAAGCACGGAAAAACGAAATGGTGGGGGTCGAATTTCAATTACCCTGTATACATACATATAGAATATCAGAATACTATGAAATAGTATATTATTCAACGAACGATATGTGGATATTACTTGTGAAAATGAAGTTTGTTGCCGTGTATTAAAGGCAACCATCGTCAATCATTTCAACGAATTTTGACCATCTTTTGCGAATACCATTAAAATAAAAGAAAAATATGCATTTGTCAATAGGATCAGAATTCACAAAGTTGTACATACATTTCTTCACCACATTACAAATTTCTGATGAGGCAAGCTTGTTTTACTTTTTGAATCCACGTATCATCCTTGTTCTGAAATGAAACTCCCTCATGCTCGCTTGACTTGGAGAGTAAGCTGGTGAATGCATGACAAGAGTGTTACGAAAAGTGTGATCGGGTGAAGCGAACGGAAGTTGATAGGGAGGTATCAGTGAAGATTGAAAGAGAGAGTTACCTTTTGTATATTACTGTAGAGCCAAGACAGAGAGAAAGATGTGCGAACACACATTTACGGTCAAGTAAGCTCTGAAGAATCAGAAGAAAACTATCATTCGTTGCCACTTATTTAAGCAGGAGATATCAATGTTAATTCTGCAACTCTTGGTAATACAATGATTAAGGCTTTCGCGGCCAAGATTTTCAGTGGTACAATCTTCGTTCGGGTTTGAAGGCCGTCGTGGTTCGGAACTGTAGGCTAACGTTTCGCCAGCACGAGTGGCTGGCATCTTCAGAGGTCTATTCATCCTGATGGTTCACCGATGACTCGGGATTTTTAGTTCGTAAGCTGTATGTATGTTGAAATAGCTAGCCCGCCTTTCTAATTGGTTCGTTGTTATTGGTCGAAGTGTTATTACCTGCTATATTGCGTTGCAGTGTTGCCGACTTAGCATCTTTGGCCGAAATATTATTACCTGTTACATTCCGTTGCACTGCTGCCACCTTAGCATTTTTTGGTATGGGATTCCAAATCCGGTTAAGAGTTATCGCCTACTCTTTTCTGTTGTAGTTTTCTGTATGTTAGTGGATTTCTATAGCTTCCCGTACAAGCCGACTGTGGTATCCATGATCGGGTGCAAGTAGTTTCTCATCTTCAAATAGTATCGTATGATCTCCTTCACTAAAGGCGTGTTCCGTTACTGCCAATTTTTTTATTTGATCTAATCCACAGTTTCTCCGATGTTCATTCAGCCTTGAACCCATGGATCTTTTATTGGTACCGATATAAACTTTTCCGCAGGTGCATAGTATTTGTTATATCCTCGCAGCTTAGAGTGGATCTCTTTTGTCTTTCGCAGATCTCAGGCTTTGCTTTATTTTTCTAGTGGACTTCAAC
This sequence comes from Leptinotarsa texana, assembly GCA_015342105.1. Lineage (NCBI taxonomy): Eukaryota > Metazoa > Arthropoda > Insecta > Coleoptera > Chrysomelidae > Leptinotarsa > Leptinotarsa texana. The sequence goes on along the minus strand of WOGN01010064.1, from coordinate 4,502 downwards.
ACTGTTTTTATGTCATGCTTCCTAAGGATTTAAACGATTCTATCTGTAACTCTAGTGATGTACGGTAGAAACGTGTAAGCGTTTGAGTTTCCTCCATATTTTGACTTGTAGTAGTCTTCAGTTTCATGACCTTGTTGATCTCGGTTACACTGAATCCATTCAATCTTAAAGCCACTTCTTGTAGGTGTTCCGAATCACATATTCATCGGGCACGTTCCGTCAGGGTATTGATAATTCCCCGCTTTTGACTTGGATGATGGTTCGAAAGTGCATGCAGATATCTGTCCGTGTGTGTCGGTTTTCGGTAGACTTTATGTATCAGTCTTGTGCCACGCCTTTCGGCGAATACATCTACAAAAACTATTCTTTTTTCCCTGTTCAGTCTCCATGGTGAATTTGATGCTAGGGTGTTTAGCATTTATGTGGTCTACAAATAGGTTTAGTCTGTCCCTCCTATGTCTCCAGATAACGAAGATGTCATCTACGTACCGTAGCCAAATGGTTGGTTTGAAATCAAAAGCGTCGATTGCCTTCCTCTCAAATTTCTCCATGAAGAAGTTGGCTATCACTGAACTGAGTGGACTTCCCATCACTACGCCATCTAATTGCTCATTGCATAGAACTCTTCTTTCCATTGGAAGTAACTTTCCATGAGGCAGGCCTTGAAGAGTCCGACAATATCACTAGGGAAGAGGTTGGCTACCTCTCTCAAAAAATCTTTCAGCGGGACATTGGTGAACAAGAACACAACTTCGAAACTGACCAGAATATCACTTGGCTCCAAGGTTATACTCTTAATTTTTCCCACAAAGTCCGTTGAATCCTTGAGACATCCACCCAGCTGCGGGAGTATACCGTATACCATGCATCTGCGGAAAATTTTATATAGGTATCATCAAAATATCCATGGGTATAAGGCTGAATGAACATCTGAAAAACTGTAGATTAGGTCAAATAGAAAAATCTGCAGCGGCGGAACACTCGTTTAGTGAAGAAGATTATACGATACTATTTGAAGATGTTAAACTACTTGCACCCGATCATTGATACCACAGTCGGCTTGTACGGGAAGCCATAGAAATCCATAAACATACAGAAAAGTACAACAGAAAAAAAGGCTTAATCGGATTTGGAATCAAATACTAAAAGATGCTAAGGTGACAGCAGTGTAACGGAATATAACAGGTAATAACACTTCGGCCAAAGATGCTGAAGTGGCAACACGGCAACGGAATGAAACAGGTAATAACACTTCGGCTAAAAATGATAAGGTAGCAACAGTGCAATGCAATGTAACAGGTAATAACACTTCGGCCAATAACAACGAAGCAATTAGAAAAGTGGGCTACCTATGTCAACAAAAATACAGCTCACGAACTAGAACTCACGGGTCATCGGTGAACCACCAGGATTAATAGACCTCTGAAGAAGCCAGCCACTCGTGCTGGCGAAACGTTACAGTTTCAAACCACGACGGCCTTCAAACCCGAACGAAGATCGTAACTCTGGAAGTCTTGATGAACTTTCTACAAGATAAATTAGAACTACAAATGAATAATAACCGAAATGAACCTTCCACCGACATGGAACAACAATCGATGCAGTTTTCTCTAGATATCTTTTTAATTTTCATTCGAAAACATATATATTTTATTTCTCGTACCATAAGACTATTGTCTTGATCTTACAATCAACCACAACCACCGATAATTTAAATAATGAATGGAATTGAAAAATGTATTGAAAAATAATAGTTTACCAATTAAAACCGATAATAAATTTAAATATTTGTAGTTAATATTTGGTTATGGATGTACTCGTCTATGATTGGCCTCGAATGAGTTATCAATCTGTAATTGGTTCAAAGGTGCCAGTTATGAGTGGTTTCACTCCACATGGATGAAACAAGAATATTCTTCAAGTGTCATTCAATATTTTCAGGGAAAGCGGTTGTTTCATATGGCTTTTTCATTACTATTGAATTCGAGAATGAGTATATAATTCTGGTAGAAGAGAAAAAATATGAACAATTTTAAATCGCCCCTACTTCAATTTTTGGAGTTGGAGGAACAAAAGCCGTGAACAAAGCCATTCATTTTAAGGCTATTAATTGAAAGAGTTCAGTCATAAGCTCATATTTTACGAAGCTCGAAGGCCAAAAGCAATATTAATTAATATTCCGTTAAAGCCCTCTTGCCAATAATTAAATTAATTAGGGAAAATTTGCATGTTATATTCTAACAACCGATGTTTGCGTTCAGGAAGCTTATATTCATTCGAAGTAGTAAATAGATTTAATTTATCAAAGAGGATTTTCCCTAACAAGAAAATACTTCGAAACACATAGCTTCAACTTGAATAGATTATACGGTGTTGAGGATGAAGAGAAAACATAATTTCTATTTCAACTCTCTTTGAAATACCATTTTTGGAAAAGACAAATACACAGAATTCAAAACTTATCATTCTGTTAGGTTTCTAATCTCCATAACAATCTTTACGCCGATTGTTCATGAGATTGTTTTGAGTGAATTACCAATGTTTGTAACTACAAATCAGCTAAATGGGAAGATGCGTGGATGTATATATTCTTTTTTAATGAATAAACCTTCTAAATATAAATTGTGGTTAATGGAAGTAGCTGTCTATTCTGAGAATCTCTCCTATCATTTTATGGCCAAGTTTGTGAATGCATGCATAGAATGAAAATAAGAAACAAATGAAAGTGAAGACTGCACAACCAGTTACAACGTTTTTTTGGTATTTTTCATTAGTGATCAATTTCTTCTCAAATTAATTTCTAAGACCATGAACAGTTACACCAGTTATGGAAAAATTGAATTAATTGCTACCGTTCGCAGTTGATTTTCACCACACACACTCTCTTCACTGTGCAATGCAGTGGAGAATACTGAAACAGAGTTGCAGGCTTTTTTGGGATGCTAGGGATTTACATTATTTTCGGGATTGTATTTCCCCAAACCCATTTTCATTACATAATCAGTACCTGTTGAAAATTACCACAAACTATACAGTGCAATTCTTTAATGTCCCCCCCTCAGTTAACTCAAAAAATTGAAATTTGGAATAATGAAATTAATGTAAGGATACTTTATTTTGAAGTGAAATTGATAGATGAAACTTTCAAGATGGCCACTGGGCGCCATCTGGGAAAAAAATAAATCGAAGGGGAGTCTTGTGTCACATCTTTTTGAATCTCCTGACGAACACCTCACAACCCTAGAATATTAAGTCACCATCTTTACCTACTACAATATAGCGGAACATTTAATAATTTACTGAAGTCAAACACAATAATATTGATATTTCTAGAAATATTCCTTTTTATCTGCCATATATTTCAACAAGTTGACTTCAGAGACGCGTTCACTGAAAGATAATAAATTCAAAAGTGTCATTAGAGAGATACTTTTAGACCATTGTTTTTATAGTATTGAAGAATTTTTAAACAATTGATAATTTTGTGATGCACTGTTTGGAACCTTTGGTGTAGCATTGAATATTACTGGAGTTCAGTCCCAACCCCAAACCATTATTTTTAACACCTCTACACGTGATTTGATCACCAAGTGATTATTTCCAAGAGAAAGGTTAAACTTATCTTCTTATCCTTCTTATTTCGTTGATCAAAATTACGATGTCTTTCCCAAGTTCTTGAAACTTCTGCAGGCAAAAACGGTTCTACAAGAGGGAAAAAGCATAGCCGCATATTTTTCGCTGGTAACTCCTAGGGGTTCCAAAGCTCTTAGCTGGGATTCAAGTTTATCATACAGATTGGAAAGTGACATACCTATTTTAGCTTTTGAAGATTGTTGTAGTACGTAAATTTCTATTAGGAATTCATCCCTGGCAAAACGAGTCTTCAACTGGTCAATGGCTTTAATGTAATTGGGCCCAGAAGGGGGTAACTTTCTACTAAATCTCGGGCAACTGAACCTCCTTCCGTCGCTTATAAAAGAAATTTGTCTTCATTATCTATTTCTGGGTCGTTGTGAATCTTCTTGAATTGTCCCCAAAACCCAATCCAGTTCTTCACGTTCCCATTGAATTTCTTCAATTCTAGTCTTGGTAAATGAAATTTTCTCTGAATTTTCTCCGTTATAGAGAAATTGGAAAAATCACTTTATTATTTTTCAAAATATTCCCCATATTCCTAATATTCAATATTTTTATTACTATATCCTATCAGTGGTACTTTGTACCAAATCCGACTTGTTACTTACAGAGCTCTGCCCTATGACAAACTTGCCAACACAACACAGGCATAGAATACATGTGACAAATCGGAGTGAAATATAAATATATCACAATACTCAACATGTCTCTTAACGCGCGTTTCGCTAACCAAGTTATCATGATCAGGTGATGAACTAGACTAATAGCTTGGCCACAGGGATCGACGGTGCGAACGACGAAGCGGGGAGCGAGGCGACCATTCGCGCGACACCGTTTGCAGGCCATGGGCAGTCACGTTCTCCGTC
>WOGN01010063.1:0-10557 GCA_015342105.1 Leptinotarsa texana | reverse complement strand
CTAAATCTTGAATATAGCGAAAAATGTTTAAATATTTTTTTTTTCATTTTTTCTAATCTTGATATCTTGAAACTGGTTTTTCCTGGAATTAAAGATGTTCTAAATTTATAGTTCACCAAGAGTAAACTTAAATACACCTTGAGTATCAACAAAAAAAATAGTTGAAATCGATCGGCCGACTTTCAATTTTTTTTTATTTTTAACGTTCTTGCGTACTTGAAACTGTTTTTCCTTACAATAAAAAGTGTTTCAAATTTATTGCTCAACAGGAATACACTCAAATACACCTTTAGTATCAGAAACAAAATTGTTGAAACCTATCGGCCGATTTATTTTTTTTTTATTTTCCACGTTCTTGCTATCTTGAAACTGGTTTTCCTGGGAAAAAAAGTGTTTTGAATTTGTTACTTATCAGGAGGGTACTCAAATGCACTCCGAGAGAATTTATTTTTTTTTTAATTCTAAAACCGATCGACCAATTTTCAAGTTTTTTTTCTTCATTTTACTCGTTCTTGCTAGCTTGAAACCGCTTTTGTCTTGAATACAGAGTATTCTGAATTTATGGCTCAATAGGAGAGTTCTCAAATACACTTGAAGAATCATTAAAACAATCTGTTTAAAATCTGTTTAAAATCGTCCGAACTGTTCGGTTGATATTTTTATTTTTTCTTTAATTTTCCTTATTTTGCTACATTGATTTTTTCTCGAATAAAAAAATGCTGTATATTTTTTGCCAAATTGATAGTACTTAAAGATATACATGACGAACCAACAACAAAAGAATTGGAACCGATGGACTGATTTTTGCATTTTTTTCTTGCTTTCTTCATCTTGGAACTGACTTCCTCTTGAATTAAAAATATTTTTTAGGATATTGCTGCTGAGCAGAGTACCTATTCACCTTGTAAGAATCTCAATTGAAATAGTCAGAGTTCATTTATCCATTTTTGTAACCGCAGTGTTTCCATATAATGAGTACTATGATTCTCAGATGAATAATTTTTAGTTTCAAAAAGCCAATAGGTTTTTTACGCTCTTCATGTACTATAACAAAATAAAATTTTATATTTTACATTTTAGTTAGACAACTTCTCTCATTGTACTGGGCCATATTCTATATGAAATTCGTTGACACACTCTTAAGTGTTGGACAAATTTTCGACTATTTGCTTTCAATTGAAAATCAAAAATAAAATAATATTTTATATTGAACGATAATAGTCTGGGAGCAAAGTAATATCAAAATAAAAAATATTGAATTGAAGGTTGAATTAGCATTTATCAATATACGCTTATTATTAAAATTGAGAAAATGTTGCTAACATCAGAAAATTTAAAAAAAAAATTACTAATTAATGCATTACAAAAGTAATAACAGATGAATCAAGACATTTGAAAATTCCTAAAAAATATAACCGTAACTCCTGAATAACTTTGTTTTTTACGATTCGTACGTTTGATGAAATTGAAAATGAATAATCTGTTGATTGGTTATGATCTTTGCCCCTAATTGACATATAAGTCAAGAGACACGGAGTACATTACAAATACTCATGACTAATACAGTTAACTATTTTTGAATAGCCGAACCTATCTGAGAAGACGACGAACTGACTAGCATAACTTTAATCCGAAAAAAAATCAGAGATATTTCCTGGTCACGCCTGAAGAAGTTTTACTTCGAATATTTTAAAATCTGCCGATCGGTTTCATTTCTTTTGTTGCTGATTCTCCAGGTGCACGGAAGTATTCTTCTGGTAATTCCTGGGCAAACCAGTGTCATGATAGCAATTACTAGGAAAATGAAAAAAAAATAAAATCGGCCGATTGTTTCAACTATTTTGTTGCTCATCCTCCAGGGGTATTTAAGTATTCTTCTAATGAGCAACAAATCAAGAATACTTTGTATTCCAGAAAAAACTGATTTTTAGATAGCAAGAAGAGAGAGAATTTTTAAAAAATATTAAAAACCAGTCGATCAGAGTCAACTATTTTGTTGCTGGTTTTCGGAGTGTATTTAAGTACCCTTCTGATAAACAACAACTTCAAAACACTTTTCATTCCAGGAAAAACCAGTTTCAAGATTGCATGAATGAGGAAAATGGAAAAAGAAATTAAAAATCGGCCGATCGGTATTAACTATTTTGTTGCTGATACTCAATGTGTATTTGAGTATGCTCCTGGTGAGCAACAAATTCAGAATACTCTATATTTCAGAGAAAACCCGTTTCGAAATAGCAAGAACATGGAGAATTTGAAAAAATATTAAAAATCGACGGATCAAAGACAACTATTTTGTTGCTGATTTTTGAAGTGTATTCGAGTACTCTCCTGATGAGCAACGACTTTAAAACACTTTTCATTCTAAAGAAAACTAGTTTCAAGATAGAAAGAATGGGGAAAATGAAAAAAAAAGTGGCCGATCGGTTTCAACTATTTTGTTGCTGATACTAAAGGTATATTTGAGTACCCTCCTGGTGAGCAACTGATTTGAAACACTTTTTATTCTGAAGAAAACCAGTTTCAAGGTAGAAAGAGGAGGGAAAATTTAAAAAAATATTAAAAATTGGCCGATCAAGGCAAACTATTTTGTTGCTGATTCTCGGAGTATATTTGAGTACCCTCCTGATAAGCAACAATTTTTAAACGTTCTATTCTCAAGAAAACTAGTTTCAAGATAGCAAGAATGAGGAATATGAAAAAAAATAAAAATCGGCCGATCGGTTTCAACTATTTTGTTGCTGATATTCAAGATGTATTTGAGTACCCTCCTGGTGAGCAACAAATTTCAAACACTTTTTATTCTATGGAAAACCAGTTCCAAGATAGCAAGATCAGAAAATTTTTTAAAAAATACTGAAAATCGGCTGATCGGTTTTAACTATTTTGTTGCTGACACTCAAGGTGTATTTGAGTACTCTGCTGATCATTAACAAATTTGAAATACTTTTCATTCTCAAGAAAACTAGTTTCAAGATAACAAGAAAGAGGAAAAAGAAAACAAATTTTAAAAATCGGCCGATGGATTTCAACTATTTTTTTGCTGATACTCAAGTTGTATTTGAGTATTCACCAAGTGAGTAACAAATTTGAAACACTTTTTATTTTGAGAAAAACCAGTTTTAAGATAGCAAGAACGAGGAAAAAGGAAAAAAAAATTGAAAATCGGCCGATCAAAGCCAATCGGTTTCAACTATTTTGTTGCTGACAATCAAGGTGTATTTAAGTTTACTCTTGGTGAGCAACAAATTGAGAACATTTTTATTTCCAGGAAAAACCAGTTCCAAGATAGCAAGATCAGAATTTTTTTTTTGCTATATCCAAGGTTTAGCAAGTAAAAAGTAACTAAATCATTTGTAAAGATCAAACGAAAAGTATATAGTTTATTGAGTTACCTTGCTACCTTTATGTCACGATAGCATTATTTGTGATTTCAAGGGATCGGCACGAGCAATAAAATGGTTTTTTTTCAACTAATTAGCAACTATTTTGCTACCAATTGATGTATTTTTTGCAATTTTGCTGGATTCGCCATGTTAACCTGATAGGGCTTAACTCACGCGCTTTTGAAAGTTGGATTTGAACTCAAAGTTTTTCAAAGAAGCTGAAAGGTACCATTTAAACAAAATATGAATAAACTGTGAATTATATATTTTGATCTGGAAACATGATTTGAAGGGATTTTATGCATTCATATTGTCCTACAAAATTTTATATGAACTGTTCGGAACAAAATCGCCCAGTAAAAAATAGTATTAAACGAATCATCGATTTTGAACTGCCAGAACAAAATCGCCCAGTAAAAAATAGTATTAAACGAATCATCGATTTTGAACTTCCGGTTGGAACATTGCGAAATGCTGTCAATACGAAGGGCAATGGTCGTTATCCCAGCTAAATAATTCAACAAAGTTGTACGTTTGGCAGTCCTAAGGGATTTCGGTAAAGGATCCCCAACTACACAGGACAGACCAGTATCCACAACACGTCAGAAGGAAATTACTTGTCTCGCCACAGGAGACAGTTCAGAAAAAAAGCACGATCAACCTAGTCGTCCATTTGAATATGATGATGAGGAAGGTGGTTTTTGGCTGAATGAATGTGTTTATTTCAACTACCTTCCCAAGTAGCAATTTTATATTTCATAACTAAATATAAATTATGAAATTGTATTTCTCCCAAAAATGTTTCCAAAGTGTTGATAAAACAACTATAAGTGAAAAATTGGCACCGTTTTATAATACATTATAGTCTTTTTTAATACTTTGTAAGGCCTTCTACAAACACAAAACAAGTTTTATGAATATTTCGGTAGTCACTATAATATTTTCCTCTCAAAACGTAGTTTTATAAAGATCCCTATGAAATAATTGAAAGAAAATTTTATAAGAGGTTATTAGTAGTTCCAAGTAAGCGTTGTAAAATATAATGTAGCTCAAAACGATAACGATAAAATAAAAAAGTGCTCAAAATATTTTCTTAAAGAAGTAGCTTTGTAGTGAACTCTAGAAAAATATAATAGATATGTCAACAACTGAAAACTCACAAATAGAAAAGTTGAAGCCATTTCAGTTATTGAACTTTTGTATGAATAAACTTTCAAAGGCATTGTTGGTGCTTCTAAAATCGATATTTTCACTGCCAATGAAATTTTATTGACAAATATATAGCTTATTATCAACAAAATTCAAGAGCATCCATTCTATCGACGTAATAATTTTCTTGTCGCAAACATAACTCAGTTCAGTCTAAATAATATAATCTTATAATATCTAGGTAGATACTTTTCAGCTGTAAATATCACTATATTTGCGGTATTCCATGTTTTCAACTGATTTGATTGCTATCAGTTTAAAATGTCATTGTTTTATAAAATAATTTGCTATCATTATCAAAGCATATTAACGTATTTCAGCTGCTATGTTACCCCTATAAGAAGAAGTGTCGGAGAACTTCTGAATATTCCTACAAAAGTACTTGTATGAAGATACGATTTCTCTCGTATAGTGTGGAGAAATATTTTTTATCTGGATGTTTTGACAAAGAAGCGTCTTCCATCAATCATAAACGCTAAATTTTGAAGGATATATATATATTGACGGATTTCAATCAATGATAACCTTTTCCTGTTTTTAGCAAGAACAAAATTCAAGCACAAGGTTACATGGGTCATCGTCTGAACGAACCACTTTTCTTAATTTTTCTCCAATGATCAATATTACACGACATTATTGGGTATATAGTTATTTGGACGCTAGTCAAATGAAACTCGTGAAAACAGTTCGATTTTATAACAGTGATATCATTGTTTTGCAATTGTAATAAATATATATATACTATAAAATATCTGGTGAATTATCATGAATGTGGTAATGTTGTAATAAAAACAAAATTGTGTTTGAATGCATCCCAATAAAATACTTTCATTGAATATACAGAAAGCAGTTATAAAATATGTTATAAAATATGCTTGGAGTAGGTTTATGAAGATCATGCAAATCTCCCAGAATAGTGCTATAAAAGTGCTACAAAATTGGTAGTAAAAATGTTTCTGTGATATTCTCGTGACTATTTTATAATAGTTTTTCAATTTTATTTGATAAATATATAAAACACTGTCACTGCCTACAACTGTATTGTGTTTACAACTCGTCTAATATAATCAATTATCAATTATAAAATACCAACAAAATAAAACTGTTGCATCACCATGAAATTATAAAACAATTTTGTTAGACTGCTGTTCTAGATCATAAACGTACTAGTGTTGCAAGAGTTCCAGTATTCCGAATGACACATTCAAATGTCAAATCTTTTGTTTAGGTTTTTTCTCGGCTGAGATATCATTTTCAAGACCGCTTAAGATCGAAATCAAAGTCCAAGTACTTCTATTAGGTGTGCTGAAAAGTTCATAGATTTACACACCAATGGCACTACTATTGGATCCATACGACTTTAAGTTAACCACAACCTTTGTAAGATACCTACGTATACAAATTTCGTAGTTGTCGAACTAATAGTTTGTGAGATAGAACATTTTGAGTGGAGCAACTTTTGTTGATTTGAAGGAAATGGGTAGAAAAGAGTTTCATGTGTCAATAATTTACAATATCTACATCGGAATCGAACTATAATAGGCTTAGCTGTTCGAACACACTCAAGAAGTACGTTTGATCTAGAACTCGCTAGAGCCATTTGCGATCGGAGGCTAATAATATCTCTCAAAAACGTAGCTGGCCGTCTACAGTGGGCATAGAAATACAGAGACTGGCTTTCGCCCGAAAAAATGACAGTCCCCACTGTCGGCGATACAGAGTTTGCAGAGAGCCTGAGCAACTAGAGAGACAGTTTTCTGCCAGAGAAGTTATTCTACAACAAGGATGATTATTTATGTTTTTGGGAGGTCTGATGCATGGTCGTATGCAGATTGTTCCTATTCTCGACACTGCCAGGAGATATATATGTATGAACATACGTTTGTTAGAGAAAGCATTGAACCCATTATTTATTATCTCCGAAATGAAATTGAAGCAAATTTAATTTTCATGAATGACAAATCTAGGCCTCTTTGCACAAGAAAAGTTCAAAATGCACTAGAAATTGAGAATAAACAAAGATTAGCTTGATCAGCAAATTCACCAGACATGACTCTTATTGAGTTGAAATTCGCTAAACGAGCAATCTCAATTGAAAATAATACCACTATCACCCTTTAGGAACTCACACTCGCTGCCCAAGGAGAATGGAACAAAAACACAATGGATATCATTGTTTCCATGCACAGGCGAGCTAACACATTATTGAGTACCCAGTATTGATGCCTTTTTGATTTCGCTGTAAATTGTTTTTTTTTCAAGATTTCCAATTTTGGTAATAATTTTATTATGCATAATTTTTTTGTTTGCATTTTTGTCTTGTCAGTTGACATTAAATTCATTCAATTTGCATTATTGACATATCCAATTTGAATATACTTTGTGATATGTTTCATGACTTATAATAATATTGTATCATTCAGACAAACATAAGGGGGTCCAAGAATTTCTTCGATGTCTGTGATACAAATAATCTCGATGAACACCTTCATATAGTTCTAAATGAATACATGAACTGTCACCTTTTGTTTTGAAATGATGGTCAACAATCCAGAAAAATATTTTCTCGTAATGGTCAGCTAGATGGTTAGCATGAGTGTCCTTTACTAATGCTATGCAAACGTTAGTTCGATCCTATTATATTTCACACTTTAAAAAGTAAGACTTCGTTTATCTTGTTTTGGCACAAATTTTGACTTTTGGTTATTTTATTTCCCAAGAGGACGACAGAACAATCAAATTGTACTGTATATGATTGTAAATGATATTTGTACAACAGAAAAAAATACATGAATGAATATGCGGTATAACTATTAGAACGGATTTTTGAAAACAAAACTATCCAGAATAAAAAATGGCAAAATTGAATTAATTGTTCAAAATGATACATTGATATGTAAAACGTATATTACAGTTTGTTAAAATAAAAATGAATAATAAAAATTTATTGAAAACAATAATTCACATAAAAATTATTGCTCTATAAATTACTGTTTAGATCTGTTCAATCTGTTTAAAATCTGTTTTTCCGTTAATCAGCTGTCACCCCCGTACGAATGACAACTGTCAGAAGTTGAGAAACTTGTACGAGCTAAGGACTAACGAGATCTTACCTTTTAACGTGTGATTCCTAACACGTTAGGAGTATCAATTTTCTTTCGATAATGTTGTCATGATAGTTTATATCTTATACAAACATTATTTTTGAATTCTATATTTGCAAAATTTTTGTTGAATTTTATTTCAATAACACTTTTTTATATTTTATACTTTATATTCCAAATCAGTATTTCCTTTAATTTACCTCATAGGATATCGAGATTCTGGACCTACGTGGACGTAGACAGGTGTTTTTCGATCTTCCTTTTGAAGATGATCAAGGTGATCAAAACACGTGTTGAGGTGTTAAAATAACCGTTTGGTGTTGGGAAAAAACTCCAGTAATATTCGTTACTACACCAAAGGTTCCGAACAGTGCATCACAAGTATTTTTCACTGTAGTCAAGCTCCTCCTAACCTTCGATTAGGCTAATCAAAAGTATCGCTTTTACTTTTCTTTGTTCTTATATACAAATATTTTATAATCTGATACCACTTCAGGATATTAACTAACAGGTTAGTTTCAATCCCACTACCAAGGTTTGTATTATTGGGTAGTATGTATTTATTTATCACTGAATGTCTTCTACCTATTGTATTCTTTCAATTTACGTTGGAGATAAATGAATGTTATTCAATATTCGCCTCCTGCAAGTATGTGTACTGTTAGGAAAATTCTTGGTGACTATCAGTCAGTTTCGCAATTCTTCCACAGTTGGAATTGGTTGACTATTTGTATTTGAGGATCCAGCTGGTCATGACCTTCAATAATAAAAGACTCGCTCCTAATGATGAGGTTCTACGATTGCATGAGTATTTTTATCAACCAAAAACTGATTATTAATGAAATTCCTGATCCTATTAAATAATAGATTTTCGGTAATTTCATAAACTTTACTTCACGATTTGATCTCTATAAATTTCATTTGAAAAATATATCACGATATGTTTCGTTAATATAGTAGTTTCTTTTACAGTGATTTGAGTATGCAAATAAAGTTTGTGGAGTTCAAATCGTGGGGTGTAGTTTATGAAATTACTATGGATCTTCATAAGTGACAGCCGAATTAATCAGAAAATTTTTGGTAACTTTTTAGAGAAAGCATTGACAGTAATTTATTCATGAGGGAAATTCTCGAGGAAGTAGAGCTGGAAACTGTTGAATGTGTTGAGAAAATATGGAATTGCTGGAGTTCTTGCAGTCCGATGTTGCTTCTTTTAAGTGATGATTTGGTTTTAAACGTCCTGTTTCACATAATCTTCTGTGGGTGCTTGAAATCGTTCGAGTATCAGGAACCATTCTATTTGGGGAGCACTGTTGATATAGTTCCCGATATAGTAATGAGCATTCCCGTTAGCAATCCCATACAAGTAATGCATGTCTGCTAATTCGGTTTTCATGAAATTCACCATGTTTTTTTAATCAAATATTTTTTATGTTATAATAATATCACGTATCTAGCAGGAGAAGTGTTAAATTTGTTTATGGTGATAACAACGAAATCCTATCATACTTCAATGGCTGATTTCGTATAAGGACAAAGATAAAAGGACATGATTTATATAAAAAATATTGAAGGACATGTTAACAGGGACGTCACTGATGAACATTGAGGAAACCATTGCCAGGGAAAAATATATTTTTATGTGTACTTTGTATGTGCTGAAATTGAAAAGAGACAAGGCAATTTTATGAATATTAGGGGAGAAATGATTGATTTTCTGTTAAGTTTCAACAATCTGTAGCTCAGAAAATGAAGCAGTTGCAGATCTATGTTCATTCATCATGCAAGCATGATCGCTCTCCAGAATCAGGGTTCAATTATGAAACAACCACTATTTGATATCACAAAACAAACGTCTAGATGGATTTATTTAATAAGTCGTTCATATGATCATCTTATTAGAAACGTGAGTTTCTATTTCTTTTCAGTTTTCAGAAAATAATAATCCTAGTGTAATACTTTCACTCGCCTTGAAATAAATTTCAGATTCAAAAGAAATTTGAATTAATATTTATTTTTTCCCCTTTAACCTTGGATGTTGAAAAATGTATGAAGCGTTGAATTTACCATCAGAATTTTAATAATGACCCTAAACCTTCAAAGCGTGTTTAGTACATCATCGCGAAAACATGAATCAACACACAAAATAATTTAATGAAGCGAGTGCTCCAAGAATACCTCGACAGTAATTATAACTCCACCCAGACTGTAAACACGTTTATTACATAATAAATAACGAGAATGTCACTTTATTTCAGGATTAAACTCAATTTTCGTATCGCATTCAGCCCTGCTGCTCTAAAAAGATATTAAAATCCTTTTTGTATATGACAAATTTGAATTTTTATTCGTGATGGGATGGTTTGTATACTTTCCTAACCGTACCTGATTTTTTATTAATATTTTCAATGCATAAAAATTTATCATGATTTGCAAAATCTCAGTGTTCAGTAGTTCAGAAATATGAAAGCTACTGTGTTGTTTCAAAGTGTAGTCGGTTCAAGTGTCATGTATTTTTGTGCCACTATATTTCAAAAAATAATAATTCTACTGTGGTATATATTGATTGCTAGAGAATTTCGTTCTCTATACATTGATACTATTTTTTTCAAATTTCAATTTTTTGCCTCATCTCAGATCTTTACGAGTAGTTTTCTATTACGAATTCAAATTAAACCAAAGCACTGCCGAAACACAAAAAAAATCAATCAGGCATAAACTGCTTGCTAATCCCAATGGGTCTATATCCTTCTGGTAGGTAGCCAAAGCTAGTTATCGAAACTTTACAAAATCACAATTCTATCTCTAACACAAGCGGATGGTTCAGTTGCAACAACAGCCACAGAAAAAGCAAATTG
>WOGN01010062.1:0-10557 GCA_015342105.1 Leptinotarsa texana | reverse complement strand
ACACTTAAAATATGGAAGACCTGAAAAATCAGCAGTCGCCCATCATATTTTGCAACAAAACCATTCCATAGACTTCAGTTCATTAAGATTAGTTAGATAAGTTAACAACAACAGGCAACTAGATGCCTATGAGAGTGTAGAAATAAGTAAACATAATAATATTATAAATAACGATAACGGACCAATACCAAATAGCATACTATATAGTTTGTTAAAATAATATTGTTGGGTTTACTGATTACTACAAAAAGACACATTGTAAATAAACTTAGGCAATATTGTGAAACTAATTTTATATAGGTGAAAATTGTTCTATATATAGCTGCTATATATATAGCATTCAAACATACATAAGAACATATTGTAAAATAATAGAAAGGCAAATTGTAAAATCAATTTAGGGTGGTATACTTGTATGGCTGGTATTCCTGCATGGTTTACCTGTATGATATACCTGTATAGCATAAATAGCTTTAGTTTTGCGAAGTTTTATCTTTCTCTTGGAGATGATCACTTGGTAATCGAAACACGTGTCGAGGTGTAAAGATAACGATTTGTTATTGGGACAAAAAACTCCAGTAATATTCAAGCTTCACGAAGACCTAGACATCTTTACCATTTTTACCAAACTGCGTATGCACCAATGCTTGCTATATATGCATAAAAATACAAAACCAACTATAAATTCCAATAAAACGATTCCAATCCGATTTATTACGAAACTATCAATTGATATACCATTATTTAGAAAAAAATAAAAAAGGGCTCCTCAAGTTTATTAATTTCTACTCAATTTTTTTATACAATGTTTTGAAATAAAAAGGAATTATCTCTATGCACAATCAGTTTGCACCTTTCCGAACATTAAAACATAAAAAAAAAGAAAACATGTTTTTTCTCGTATAGAAATATACACTACAAGCATTTATGCTTAGGCAATTTCTGTACAGGATTATATTATATTATATATTATATTATTATATTATCTGTAACAACAATTTCAATCGTGATTATGGCAATTATGGAATGGATGAATAAAGTTTTGATTTGATTTGAGACGCACACCTAGAAATATTGGAAATCTTGTTCGTTATCCTAAGAACATTTGAAATGAGACTAGTAGAGTGAATGTGAAGGTACCTATACAGTGAAAATTTAAGCAGCTGAATTTGAACGTGGCCGTAAGAGCTTGGGAGAAGCTGAACGTTCACTGCGTACAAAAACTGCAACTACCGACGAAAACATCACCAAAGTTCACCAGATGCTGCTAGAAGACCACCAAATCAAAGGTTATGAACATATCTAAAACACGTGTTTGTCACATATTATCTCAACATTTAGGCATGGGAAAGATGCCGTATCTTAAATTTTACTGAATTTCTTATTTCTTCATATAAGGACACTTTGAGTTGTATTCAATCCATTTCCTTGGCTAAATAGACATAGCTCGTCCGTATTGTGCAGCTAAAGTGCTAGAAATATAAGACGTATCTCAAAAATGAAACAAAAACCCAAGTAGTTTGGACGTAACTCATATTTCTGAGGAAAACGGTCGCTTCTCAGAGATGCGTCTACTTTGCCTAGGATTTCTGGCAATTTACATTTTGACCTTTACAGAGATGTGTCTACATCACTTATAATTAGTAGCTCCCCTAATTGATACCTCAAATTTCCGCAGTGTCAGCGCTGTAAAGGGTTCATATCAGCCTCATCTGTGAAGTTTGTTGTTTAGTCATCAACACTGTCAAATGCAGTTTTAAAATTAATTTTTATAGAAATTAGATTTAAAAAAGTGAAGAGAAAAATGGTACATGTTTTTATATTGTTAGTAACATATTTTATAGGGTAGGTAAGTACAAAATTCACCACCAAAAAAGAAAAAAAGAAAATGTAACATTTTATGTTGACTTTGAGGTTAACTTTTATAGATCGTATTAAATTATTGTTTTAGATGTAATCTATTGAATCTCGGGACGTCAGTTAGTTTTGTTGTATTTAAATAAGAAAACGAGTTCTCCAAGAAATGTTTAAGCAGCAAACAGTAACGGGCACGTCATTCCGATGAAGAGTATGTCCCTTCCAATTTGGACGCAAGTTCTGAGGGCAGTAGTGGCATTTCCGATAATGACGAAACTGTTCAAAGCAATATTCCTACATGTGATAGTGTTTTGCCATATGCAGTAACAAAGGAAAAATTTAATACAGAGAACACTCAAATTACAAAACCTACTTTTATTACAGTGAATGAAAACTTGGTTGGGAATAGTAATTATGTGTCGGAAATGGAGTCTACAACTGATAATACTAGTGCCGATTCCTTTCACCACAGAGTGGAGGTGTCCATGAAAAAAATGGGCAACAAGCTTTATGATTTCTCAGATTTTGTACAAGCCGTAAACGGTGCTGCTCATAAAACCGAGGTCTAGCCAATGGAGCTACAGCATTTTTACATTTTACATGTTTTTCATCACGATACAAATTATCTTGTACAGAGTGGGCCATATCTACACGATATGGTTCAGGTCCGTCCGCAGATGGTACATCATTCGATATTAATTTTTTAACCGCCAAGATAACAAAAAATGGAAAACTGCAGCCACCCAAAAAACAAAGAAAAGTTCTTGAAATTTCTTCGTAGAAGGAAGCCAATATAATGAAAAATGTGTCTGGAATTATGAAAAATCGGTTGCAATTCTGGGACACACTTCCAGCTTCAGATGAGAACTGAACAAAATTTATGTTTTTCTATTTGTATTCTAGTTTACTTTTGGGTTCATTTCAAGTATGAATATGTATTATTTTCTGAAAATTTCTTTCAATATCCCACAAATGTAGCGTTCCTACTCTTCATGTATCACATTATTAATAAATCGTTTCAAGATATTTTTTTATTTATTTTTCAATCTCCTATCCAGGTCAATGTGATAAGAAACCAAATAGAACGTTATCTATCAATAAATGGTTAGCGCAAAGAGACGAATCTCAAATTTTTGTTCACAATTCCTTAGCCAATTAGTCGTATCTCAGTTTAAAACTAAAATAGTAGTTTATGT
Source organism: Leptinotarsa texana (assembly GCA_015342105.1). Taxonomy (NCBI): domain Eukaryota; kingdom Metazoa; phylum Arthropoda; class Insecta; order Coleoptera; family Chrysomelidae; genus Leptinotarsa; species Leptinotarsa texana. Next base: position 7,504 of record WOGN01010062.1, on the reverse strand, counting down.
AACAGAAGTTGATTATCATGTCATTGTGGTTTCAATTTTTATTGTATTCACCCCCAAAAAACATGAAAAAAATTGACTTTGTAGGTGCGGTTTCGAAATTCAGTAAAATTCCTCATATCTCCAAACAAGCAAATTTGAGATACGCCTTTTTAGCTTAGGAGGGCAGTATTTTTGGGATAGTCATGAAGTTATTGCAATCGATTATTTTATAACAGAAAAACCATTACAGGGGCGTACTATATATCATTACTTGACAAGTTGAAGGCAGAACTTGCGAAAAAACGGACACATTTTCAGAAAAAAAATTCTGTACCACCAAGATAACGCACCTTCTTACACCTCAGTGATTATCATGGCAAAAATCCACGAACTATGGTTTGATTTGCTTGACCATCCGCTTCACTCACCAGATCTCGCCCCAAGCGACTTTTTTTGTTCCCTCATCTAAATCTTGCGCTCAGAGGACAGACACTTCTGTCGAATGAAGAGGCAATCACCTCGATTGAGATGATATGATAAGTTTACAAAACCGTGATATGTGTTTCGCTCTGCAATAGCTTCCTCAAGCAGGACTGCGAGGCAAAATATGTGCTGCTGTCATGCAAACCTGTCACAGTGAATATTATGAATTATAAATCATATTGGAATTGAAGGGGTTACATTTTTGGCAGTGATTAATTTGTATCGAGAAGGAGTAGTAGAAAGCCATAAACTTTCTTTTCCACAAATAACACTCCTAAAAATATAACCCCTTCAATTCAAGTAAGACTCCTCTTGGCTGGAATTGAATCTAATAGGTGAATGAATGTCATTACGATATCATCAATCACATAAGCAGATCAAGCTCATTCCGTGACATTAAATCGTAATTCATGAATGAATTGTATGTATTTTCTATAATGTTATCCAATTTGGTATTGAAGAACCTTAAGGCAAGTGTCTTATGGCGAAACATCGATGTATACCAGTGAGGATGACAGTGCCCCATGTAAGTGCAATTTGTTACTATTCATCTGATTTTATTCCATAACGAATGTTTGGAATACAAACTGGGTGGATAAAAGTATCTTTTGTATAATTCAGTATTCATATAGAAGTATTTGTTTCGAAAGAATTTTTTTGTTTCGAGTAATTCAATGTCTATATGGAAGTAGCTGTTTCAGGAAGACTTTCTTCCAGTTTGTGTCTGAAAATTACTTCTTTGCATGATCTACACATCCATGTATAGAGTTATTTATTTTCAAATTGATTATTTCTTTCCTTTTCCATATTAATTATAAATATTTCACTGGATATAATCAATATGTAGTCGAAGTTGTCAAATGTTATTCATATTTAGCAGAAATGTTTTCTAGTGGGGAAGAAATTTAATAGCAAATGATGCAGAGCCAAATAATACGATAAATACAAAGTTTTTGACAAAATTTGCAAGAGACGTGCTCCGTAGATTTTTTCGCACTTTCCACACTATTTTCTACAATTAACGATTGAACAAGAGCATGTCGATAATATAGTTTGAAAATAGAGATTTTAGTGCCTACTATTATGGAATTTTAGTAGGTACAACTAGGCATATAGTCCAGCTCTGAAACGTTCATTCGAATCGTCAGCTGTAACCCATTCCCAGAGAGAATAAGTTGATAAAGCTTTCACTTTTCATTTTCAGGTGAAAGTTATAACAAGACGATATAAGATACGGCAGTGTTTGTGTTATCTCATACCTGAAGTTTTTCGATTTAAGCTGAATCCAATTAAAAGCAGTCGCTTTTGTACAACTTCCATCCACAGTATACATATCAAAGCGGTTTCAAAATTAATTTTCAAATACGTTTAATGAAATTAAAATTTGTTGTTTCGTTGCGTAACATGATACCTTCGTTTCGATGGAATAAACCCTCATTTATTTTTGAGTATATGACTTTGATATCGTATCATTGCCCAATCCTGAACAGTTACATACTGGGTATTCTCAATTATCAACACTCAGTTGAACTAAAGGAGACTATTGATTCATGATATGTACCAATGCTGAGTATATTAGAAATAATTCAGAATATTTTAATTATTTTCAATAAGGAATGTTTGAATAATTTACTCTGAAATAACAATAGCTTGTAGTCCTTTGCCAATTCATTTTTCGGGAAAATAAACACTACGAGTAGGATAGATCAGCCCAAAACTTTATTTGGGCCAAACGGAAAAACCTTTTTCCCAAAGAATTGAACAGTACAGAAATAGTTTCTCTTTGGCAAGACCAATTCCAACTGTTAACAGAAGGAAATTAGTACAATCACGACTATGCCGTGTTACATTTAGAAGAGAAGAGCTTGATACTCCATCTTTCATAATTTTCATTAATAACTAAATTTAGGAATTCAAGTCATTTACTAATGACCAATCGAATAATTACCCGTTCCTGAATATTTGTTTTCCAATAATACATTACATGTTTGTACACTTTCTTTCCCTAATGCTAATTGATTCTTTCTCAAACTCAGGTACACACGTATCTAAAATTTAGGTAGGTTAGGTTAGGTCCAAAGTCAGTGGGTGTATTCGACTCTACACCGCAACCCACAAGGGTTTATTGTGGCTCATACCTATTCACACCCGACCAAATAACCCAGCTTCTTCAGATGGTGAGAGTACGGCTATAGCGAACTCTATAAACCTGATTCAATTCCCAGCGGGGCAGGCACAAAATATATGCTCCGCTGTTTCATTGTTAATGAGGTAGTCGGATTGACAAGGTGCAAGATTCCCATCTTGATATCCGCGACAACCTTCCCATATGAGGGTTTTTGCACGTCAGCTACACCTGACGATGCCTTAGATTCAACCGTGCAGGGCTTGTGGTGAATGATCACTCAAGCGCAAACGTTTGCTAACCTGCTCATGGGAGGGTTTGTTCTTCCACCTTAGACAGATTCTGCGTACCCTGCTCAAGAATGTGGTATAAGAGACGACTAGGCCGATTCCTGGATGCACCACCAAACCTTTTTTTTAGGTTCAGTTATTAAATCAGGAGTTGGAGATTTGAGAAGCTCTCCTTCCTAATCTAAATTTACAGGGAGAACAGTTTGAGTCGTAAGCTTGACATCCATCTCCTCTGTAGACTCGCTCCTGATCTAAATTTAGGTAAATAACTGAAATTGCAATGAAATAACATGAAAGCAACAACCGAAAAATAAAAAAAAAGAACTATTAACACGAGATGAAAATTAAAAGAATTATTAAAAAGAAATGAAAATTAAAAAATTGCAAACCATGTTACTTGACGACGTTTTGATTGTTAGTATCCACAATCATCTTCGGGTGATAACTGGACTTATTCCACCAACATCTGACTATTTACAGGTCATTCGGGTACTTTCACCTTTTCCCTTTTCCTCTCTCCGCTTCATCGGTTTTAGCGGGAGCTGACCGTTTGGTGGGTCGTATTCCACTTGATTAGAGGTTTCCATATGTTACATAATTCTACGCTAGCTTTGCTGAATGCGTTGATCGACAACATTTATGCAGCTTCTTTGAATTTTCTCCTGAACCAGTGTTCCTCCTTGTGGATGATTTCAGTTTGAGCCCACTTGATTTTATGTCGATAAGTCCAAACATGCTCTGCTATTCTAGATTTGCTGGTTGCTTCTCGATGTGTGTGTTTCTTGTGCTCGACAATGCAAACTTTCAATGAACTCTCAGTTTCACCGATGTATGATTATCCGCACTCGAAGGATATATAGTAAATGCAATTCTTGAAATCCGCGTTTGGTGACCTGGTTTTCGTGAGGCTGCTACGGATAGTGTTCCCAGATCTGAATCAGGTTCTAATGTTATACTTGGACCCAATTTTTCTTATCCTTTCCTACAATCCTCTGATGTACGAAAGTACAAGTATTGGTTGTAGCGGCTTCTCTTCCTTGTGTAGCTCTTGCTATTTTCTAGCTGAAGCCTGTTCCACCATCACTTTGGAGTATCTATTCCGTTGAAAGTCATTTTTGATGATACCTAGTTCCTTTTCGAGACCTTTTTTTGTATAACAAAGTCCAAAATCACGCTCTAATAGAGTCTTGATGATTCCTCTCTCAGTTTATTGATGGTGGTTGGATAACTGTTTCAGATAATGTCCCGTGTGAGTGGGTTTTCAATATACTGATGTTTCCCATTTAGTGTCGGTCTTCTTCACCAATATGTCTAAGAATGGCAATTCGTTGTGGACTTCCTTCTCCATTGTGAAAGAGCTGAAAGGACTTACGTTGTTGATTTGCCTCAGGAAATCTGCATTCCCATAGTTCCATAGTATGAAGGTGTCTTCTACGTATCTCAACCGACTCGGGGCCTTTTGTGGGCTTCTTCAATGGGCAGAGTTCCAAACCACTTCAACCGCTACAACCGATGAAAGTGGCAATCCTATTGGCAGTCTCTCATCTTGCGTAAAGAATACCTCCTTCACTTGAAAGTAACAGTTTCATATAGAGTATTCTATTATTTCCATGATTACTTGTAAGGTTAAGTTCGTTCTATATTCCAGGTCCCCATCCTCGAATATCTTCTTTTGTATGATTTGAAGTGCTTCTTCGACAGGAACGTTGGTGTAAAGGCTTTCCACGTCGAAACTGATCAGTTGATTCTGTCCCTAATAGTCCCAAAATGCATTGAATTTTTCACAAAAGATGATGTTTCACAAGTTCTGAGTGGCTGAATCTCTTGAGCAAATGATGGGTCTGAGTGGAACATTCTTCTTGTGGATTTCGGGTAGTCCATACTATGGTGCAGTGTTAGCGATGATCTCTCTTTTTCCGAAAAAAATACTTGGTGTTTTTTCAAAATCTCTTACGATCTTCTTGTATTTTCCTCTCTGAAGCACCTCTTCGATCTTCTGTTCGTAGATATCAGTATCCATCACAACAGTAGCGTTTTTCTTGTCTGCAGGTAAGATCTTGATGTTGTTGTCTCTACGTAGCCCGTTCAGGCCTCTTCGTTCTTCATTGCAAATATTAGATGTTGGAACTGGTACTCGAACTAGCTGTCATCTGAATTATTCTGCCTCGATCTGATCAATAAGGGAACTGGTAGATTCCACTACAGTTATGATTTCCGAAGTGGGCACAGATGTTGGGAAAGTTCAGACCTTTCCTCAACAAGGATTCCTCTACGTCATATTTGTCCTGTTTTCGGTCTGCATTTGGTTATTGTATCCTCACCAACTTTCCTCACTTCCTGTTGTGGGTATTCTCCATGTCCTGTCTTATAAGATCTCTCTTTTTATTTCTTCAAATCTTTCTGTAGCATCTTGCATTTTTCAGCTAATCTTTTTGATTTTTTACAGACTCTTTCAGAGATTTCAAATCAATTGATATCATATTAGACAATGAATGTCCGAACTAATGAAATGCACCACCAAACATTGTCAACCATAGTCAAGCAATCATATAAATTTTGTGGGAGATGTATTTATGAAAAACATGTTTACAGATCCCTGAAGAGAAATTTAATTGAATTCGATACGTTGACAAGAAAACAATTGTTTCTAAGAAATTTATCCTGTTACCCAACCATCTTTTCTTCTGAAAAATTATTGGATCACTAAACTAGATATATTTACATTTCAAAAAACAAATTTATTCCCGTCTTCGAGACCAACTTGATGAATATTACTAGAATTCAATCTCAATCACTAGACACGTGTTTCAATGTGTCGAGGTGTTAAAAATAACAGTTTGGTGTTGCGATAGAACTCCAGTTATATTCATTACTACACCAAAGGTTCCAAACAGTGCATTACAACTAACTTGATAGGTGAAATTAGACCGCTGTCGTGAAATGAATCTAACAAAAATATTTCATCATCAGGAGATGTTGCTTACATGGTTAACGAATCGCGTGTTGTGGGACAGGTCTGTTTTGGTAGAAGTGTGTGATTGGAATGAGAATCAAGAGGTTATTGAGAATTGTAATATATAACAAATCAATCAAACAAACAGAATCTCATTTCTTAGAATTGAACAAAAAGTCGATTTTTCTACCATTCATATCAGTTATCCATTTCAGGAACGCGATTGTACATTCATTCAATTTTGAAAGAGTTTCTCACATCATTTTTCTGAATTGATTTATAAATTTTATAAACTATTACTCTATCTGTTTTATTAGCAGCTTTCAATATTTTATTTCAAAACATATTATTTTGACATGTTGCAATTCATCAACATTCACTAAATACGGACACGTGTGTTTTCAGTAGAACCTTTCAACTAATTTATTCAGACATTGTTCCATCCCAAGCACACCATTATTCAGGATTGAAGCCCAACTGTTATTTAACGACGTAGATAAAGAAAATGATGAATAAGGTTAATAATAACTTGACATCTACGATATTTTCGGGGAATTTATGTATAATAACCAATAACTCGCACACAATTTCCGAAATGATATTTCTCTCTGGAGAAATTTTCGAATATCGAAGGATCTATCAACGTTATGTATGAATATTATACTTCAATATCATTTGGATCCTCGCTCATTCCATTCTAAACTCCTTTATTCAATTTATCCCAATTGAGGGTTGAACCCATCTCATAATCTGCGAAGTTCCGTGGAAAAATAAAAATACCAAAAGTGAATAGACGTCGTTTTCCACGCACGAAACATTTGTTCACCGATGATATATTGGTATCGATTTTTCATCATATGAAATAAATACTTTGGTACTTTGAATACGACACAAAATTTGGTGAATGAATGCAGACATAATATATTGAAGCAGATTGAAACCACCTCTATCCATGGAAATCTATTTTGAATTTTGAATGAAATTTCGCTCAGTCGACGTAGATGAAGAAATATGTTGTTTATTGACAGTGGTGAACCAAGAAATTATTATGAAAATGGAAATGTTTGTCCTACAATAACACGCTTCTGGTAGTATTGATGTTGCGTTTATTTAAGAGAGGAAAATCTAACTACCCAAGAATACCTCTGAAATAGAAAGAAATGAGACACTACAGTTATCTAGACTTCAATAAATTCGCCTACATCAATTCGATTAAAACTTCTCCTTGATGAAATGTCTACAGTCTTCACAACCTACATCACAAATATTACACATTTCATTTCACACAATTTTTCCATTGACGTAGTCGAACATTTTTCAAGTGAACAGTTTTGAAATCTATTTTAATGTTTAGTTGTTATATTTTGAAGCCTATGTTATGTTCTTCCGTAGCACCATGACAAAACTTGACATGGACCCCCCATGCCCGTTTCCGGGTTGAATGCCCTGAATTGAAATTTTCTCCACCCGTCAATGTGTGGAGAACATCCCATCTCGTCCATCCACCCCCGTTTGTAGTCTGGTTACGAAATTTTTATACTTACCAGTGCTGCCTGACAGCGACTCTCGGGGTTGTCTTTGGTTCTGTTTCGTTGGCCTCCTATGTTTGTCCCTCTCTCGGAATTTGGGGTCATCCCTGTTTAGTGCGTTATGTAGGTCGCTTAGCGCTGGATT